>CM052200.1:2493918-2508706 GCA_028455805.1 Lasioglossum figueresi
CTATTGCAGTTGACCTTGCGTGACCTTGAATGACCTTTATAATAGGTCATTGTATTCCTCTTGAAATACACTATCAGAATGTAAATAAAAAACCATACCGTTCCATTTAAAAAAACAGAGTTGACCTTCGTATCTCCTCGACGTCTCCACCTATAAAAAAATTAATGACATCGGATTACGAGCCCCTCGATATCAAGTATGTTTGGTCTGATCCTTTTTTCTCTATCTTCAAAAGCAAGCGATTTATTCAGGTGACCTGTTGTAGGTGCCGCACCCTGTATATTAAATAACGTCGGGCTTCATCGGGCACCCCTGCCTCACTCCCTTTTCCACCCAACAAAATTCTTGAGTTTTCTTTTACAAAACACTTTGACTTCAACAAAAACTTCAACAAGTGGAGTTTCACTAATAAATGAACTTATCAAGATCTTCAATAGCAGAATACAAGATTTACCACATTTACGTCGGTAATCAAAATCTTCTGCGATACTCCACAATGTTGTGCGCTTTATAGTTCGAGAACGTGACTCCGCAAGAATGTGCGAAAACGATTACAAGGATCTTCTTTGTAAATATTTCTGAGTAAACGGTGACTGTTAACAAAGTCTTGCAGTAAACGACGCTTGCTTTATCGTTAAAGAAAAATGTCTTGCTAGCGCAGCAGCAGGCGACATCAAAGACATATCGAGCCGAGCTTGAAATCGGGGCAAACGTCGGGGAGAATCTGGCCAGCGAAAGGATTAAGAGCATCGAGGCCACCGCATAAGTAGCGCATGAACGATGCGACGGTCACAATGCGACGTAACGCGCAGGATCTTTATTACTTCTCTCCGCTAACATCTGGTATGACCGTTCGCGACCGCGACGATAGTGGCGCGGCTCTTAATAGTGCGATATCGCGTCGTAAACGCGACACCGAGGAGGTACTCCTCTGTGGTCGATGCCTACAACGTGTCGATCGTAAAAGATAAATGATAGAAAAGTACTATGTACTACAGGATCGGTACACGATCCCTCAATTATCGATGACGACGATTTTCACTTTGGCTGCGGCGATCCGTGTAAAATTGATATTACAAGGGCATTGCGCAATTCTCGGAAATGCACTTCCTCTATTGCGGCTTGTACGAAGCTAAAGTAGTATGATACATAACGCGTTACACGTTCTTGCTTCTTCTTGTTGGGTTCTCTAGCCTGCGACCCGCAATGAAGTGGCTACCGTTTCGCGTATCTCAGCCGTATTTTTGAAAGAGCGCTGTTCGACGCAAGATCCCAGTGCACGTGTTGTTCGTAGAAGAGACTTTCTAAAATAGTCGTCGAATAAATACGCGTGTCAAATCGAGTATTGTGTCCGGTGTCTCGCGTGCTGTTATCCAAGTCCCTGAGAATGAAAGTCGAGAATGGCGCGGGGTCGGTTTACTCTTGGTTGCATTCTTCAGCGTATTTTAAAGGAAAGGGGATGTTTCGGAACTTTTGGTCCCCTCTTGCTGATTTATTGACGGCGTTTAACACCCGGCCGTTCTTTCTTGCGCGTTAATTAACGAGTCGCCTTTTTAACTCCCTTTCTGGAGCAAGCAGCCATTAGCACCTGACAATGAAACCGTCGTGACCGGTCATTTCCTAACAGTTTGTCACGGATCTAACAAATTTAGTTTCCCCAAGTGCTGACCAGTTTACCACTATTGACTCGCGATGTCCCGTATGGGCTGCATTATTAACTTGTTTAACTGTAGCAAACACAAACTATCAATTGTGAATTAATGAAAGCGCAAGCTTCCAAGTGGAAATATTCTCTTGTAGGAAATTTAGCGATAACAACGTATAAAAAATATGATTTTAGGTAACACGTAAGTTAATTCCTCGAGATCCGCTGGTGATATCGAAAATTGTTTTATGGGTTTTCTCGTTTCCCGACAACTGGGAAAACACGATCGACGCAAAAAACATGCGACAATTATCGTTTTTACGGTTGTTTCATTAAACAGGATCGAAGGGCTCGAGACGGCTCCCTCGCTAACGACGCGGCATCGCCGTTACGCAGCCGGCGTTTTGCTGCGACACCTCGTGAAAAGATCAAATTAAATTCGTTTAAACGGAGAATCGCGAGCAAAAAGATTATTTTTCTCGGTCCCGTTTGTTTTATTGCGTGCCGCAATAAATTCCGGTAGAAACGGCGCTACGCTGCGTTCGCACCGAGCTGCGAGAAATCTCGTTCGAGATAGCCGAACCGTTCGTCGGCTGAATTAAATTTAAAGCCTCCTTTTTTCTCTCGCCACCTGGATCTGGAAGCGTATTAATTAACCGGAGCGCCTATTGACGTAAACGCGGTTACGGTGTTTTTATCGATTTACGAATGAATACGATTTCAGCGATGCGAGAAAAATGAACACGATTTGCTTCGTTTGGTAATTGTTAGTGTCAGCTGTAACAATGTAACTTTCGTTCGTAATCCGAGTTGTTTTTAACTTAAGGAAATGAAGTTTCTTACAGTTGGAACACGGTAAAATGTTTAATAATTCCGTGACAGCGACGAAGGCTTCCATAATCTTCCAGTGGAGAAAGTTTCCAGACTGTTTCCATAGCTCAAAGTGAAACTTTTATGTCAAAGCGTTTGATTCTTTTGCGGAAAGTACAGGTTTCCGGTCAGTTTATGACTAATGTACAATATCCACTGTACAGAGTGGTTGTGAATTCGCATGGCACACGGATGTAGCCAATCGGTCAGTCGGAGAGCGCGTACTCTTATCGGAAACGTCTTATTACTCGTGCGAATCGACGGACATATTTTTCTGACGCAATCATCTTCGCGCGCCGCTCTAACAAAAGGTGTCGCAACAATGCTGGACAGATGCGAACAGCGTTCGACCTGTGCACCAGCGTGTTGCGGAGCGGAAAGAAACACAGGTAAAATCCAGATTTGCGTACCGTTACGCGGAATCGTTCCGACAATAGGGTCGTGCGAAAGCGGTCGCCGCAAGTCGAATTGTTATCTGTAAACTGGTACGTACCCTCTGTCGTAACGGAGTGTACCCACGGTGCACGTGGTTCCGACGTTCATTCTACGCGCATAAAAGCGATTTAAAGTGGTCATTTAGTTTTATCTCGTGATCGCTGCCTCGCGATGCGGATTTCCCCTTACAAGGCCTTCCTATGAATCGGGGGCGTATCTTTCAGCGTTGCCTCGTTCCATCTCATTTTTTCTGCCTTCAACCGACTACCTCTCCAACAGAACGGAGCAATCTATTTTATCTATAATCCACTACCCGTAAATTACATCGGGGAATCTTCGAAAGTGCCTTGCTAATTTTTGCGAAAACCCGGAGGAAGGAAGTATTTGCGTGATCCTTCATGTAACATTCTTCGGTGTTATCGCGTTTCGTTGGTACTCTTACTTAATTCCTCGTCATTTCTGCATTAAACGGCTCATTCGTCTGTACACAATTCATTTTCTGCACTAGTCTAAGGTATCTGCAGTGCCTTTTGCCAGCTGTACAATGGGAACGCCATCGGATCGTCAAATGCTTGTCATTATCCGTCATCACAGTCGCCGTCGCAGCATGCGACGCACTTGGCATTGTTCTCATTCCATTTTTTTCCATGTCGGCCGGATCGGCGCGCAGCTTTTCGTCCTTCGACTCCATTTCCGCGTCTCTAATCAACGATTTACCGAAGCGGAACGCGATGTACCGTCGCTTAATCACCCGACGATTTCGCTCTCGGCGCTTTCTTCCTCCGCTCGGAGCCTCGTTGCTCGTTTCGACGCTCTGCTTCTCTCTCTCTCTCTCTCTCTCTCTCTCTCTCTTCCTCTCGACGGTTTTTCCGCCCCGCCCCCGCAACCCCTTCAAAGTTTTCTCTTCAGCGGCAAGGACTCGACTAACTGGATGTTGGCTCCTTAGCCTTAGCTTCTGACGCGGAACTTCCATTTAATTAACCGGCAACTCGCGTCGCGATACTTCACTATCGTCTGCCGCCCGCTTATCCTCGTTCATCGTGACGTCGTCGCCGCCGACGGGAAAGTTCGACGAGAGCGCTCGGCGCTCCTTTTTCCGCCGTCTCCGGGAACTAGCATAGTTTCCACGCTTAAATGCGTTCCCGCGACTGTCGTCAAAATGGATCAGCGCAATTGAAACCCACGCTCCCACGAACTTCGCGCGTGTTCGACGGCCAACGACGGAAACACCCGGTTATCCCGAACACGACCGTAGATTTCGACAACGTTCACGCAAACCAACAACATTTTCGACGGTGTTTTCAAGTAGTTCGATGTCCTCGTGCTCGAAACTTTTGGTGGACGCGTCTATCCCGCAACTGAAAGATCAATGGAAACTCATCCGAATAAGGAGAATTAGAAATGGACACTCGGTACGTCCATTGTCGTTCTGACTGGTATTCAAATTGTCCAAGCGAGGCAAATGCTTTTCTCAATTTTTCTATGGATACGATAAATTTGAAAAGTTCCAGACTATCTTTCTCCTTGGAGAAAATTATTTGGCCGCCTAAATGAACGGTTTAAAATTCAAATTATTGTAGGATGCAGAGAATCTTCTAGAACTCTCCTGCGTATAAATGTATGTGTGTGTGTGAGCGCCGCGTGTATGATGTGTGAACGTCGAGACAAATCAAAAACGTAAACAAACGATTGATTAATTTTCCAGAAAGTTCTATCGCGGAACATATAAATAGGACGCGTCCGCGCAAACGCATGACAGAACTCATTAATACGATACGATACGATACGATACAATACGATACGAAACGTTACGAAACGTTACGATACGTTACGATACGTTACGATACGTTACGATACGATACGATACGATACGTTACGTTACGATACGATACGATACGATACGATACAATACGAATACGGACTACGAATACGAATTACGGTGACAGAATTGAATGTTTATTCGGTGTGTTGCATTGTGTCTTGTTAATTATATGTTTATTCGGTGTGTTCCATTGTGTCTTGTTCCATGTTGATTGAAGTTGTGTTATTCTTTGTTCTTATTAATAAAGGAGTAGTTACTTTAAACATTTCTATTCTTACATTATTAAATGCTAAAGGCAGAAGTACAAACGCTACGGGCTGATCGAGAGAGAGAGAGAGAGAATAGTCGGGTATATAAGGTGAAGCCGCGCGGGGATTCGTTATAAATTCGTTCGTAAACGTTTAATCCCCCGAAGTGGTATCTACAGCTCAGCGCGTAACAGAGATTTGTTCGCGGGCCGCCTTTTTTCTCGCGACAACAATACCGCGGGCAACACGTAACCGCTCGCGAAGTGTGTTTCTGTGTTGCAGCCGTTGCACATGGTGGAATCGAGCCTGCGGATAAATTTACCGCGACCCCACGGTTTCGAGCGGCGACGCGTTCGTTTTGTTTCTCCAGCTCGCGCTTATTTCGTTTCGGAGAACCGTTCCGCGATTTACGTTCTGCTCGCATTCCGCGAGCACGGTTTTTCGAAGGTTCCGGATCGAGCGAGGCTCTCGAAACATACCTTTTTAATCCATTAAGCGCGATTCCGTTCCGAGCATCGTCATTAAATTATGCCACCGGAGATATCGAACAGTCTCGAGGGCGAGGTCAGGGCAACTCGATGGAAGCTCGACGCGACGAACGAGTGAAATCTTTCCCGGAGTTTCTTCTCGATTCGGGTTACGGTTCAATGACATTGTTCGGAGCGGTGATTATGAGTAATTATGCTCGGAATTAGAAAGTACAGTTGTTAGACCGAACGCCGAGATCCCCTTGCCTCTATCTCCGTAAATTGTTCAACGGTGATGCAAATGGGTAGTTTTAGCAGCTGACGGAAGTTTCGAGCTCGAGCTAAGCTGTTTGAGCCGTGTAAACAGATCGAGAAGCGACGGATGATTTGTAGGAAATCTTTAATTGGTCGGATATGGGTAACTACTGTCTTACTCAGAGTCAAACAAGCGGGAGAAAGTGGATTCAAATCAGCCAATACATATTCATTTATTCAGCGCGGACTATACCAGGACTGCTAAACCTATTTTCCAGGTTCTTGGGGATTCAGCTCCTGGACTATTCTCGGATCTACGGTGTATCGGGTTGGAATCCTTGAATCCTACTTTAGAAAATATGTCGGAGCACCTAAACGAGTACTCGTGTACTCGAGAATAGTTATATTTATTTAATTTCGACTTTGCAGTTAGGAAATCGTCAGGAAATCCTGCACCTTAATGTCCATAATAGGTCGGATCTATTCCAATACCTTCGATCAATTGTTGTCTCTGCTTCTCTCCTTTTGGTTATTTCTTTTCTTTTTCTGTCGACGTTTCTAAGCCAGTCTGCTTGTATTTATTCT
Organism: Lasioglossum figueresi; assembly: GCA_028455805.1. NCBI lineage: Eukaryota > Metazoa > Arthropoda > Insecta > Hymenoptera > Halictidae > Lasioglossum > Lasioglossum figueresi. The sequence goes on from CM052200.1 coordinate 2,500,246, forward strand.
CTCTGCACCTTCACAGTCTTGTGCCAGATGTTCCAGCTTCGCCAGGTGTCTCTCGCGTATCATGCACATGTGAGAATAGTTGTATTTTGACTATGCGTCGGATTCGATTTTTTAGATTAAGGTTGAAAGTTATATGTTGAAAGTTTCAGGTTCAACCGCAAAATGTATTATCGGAATTAGCGGTATACGCGCATATTGTGTAATATTTGTTTATTATCGGTGCGTATTAGTTGAGTTCGTGAAAATGGCTACACAAATAATTAATGACCACCGGGGCGCTCGGTTAATATTCGCACGATGGAATAAATTCCACCAATTTACGAGAGATATTTATTCTGTTGATTAATCGTGCGGCGCGACGTTTGGTCGGCATGTTCGTAAAACGATTAAAAATCTTTCATCGCCGATACACGCCGAGAGTCTCGTTCCCGCGAGTGCGAGACAAATATCGAAATCCGTTTGATTCGTTCGTGGCGGGGCGGGGCCGGATCGGCGCAGAGTATATTAACGATTCCTCACGGTCGAAATAACGAGGAAAGCCGGCATGCAACGGTGCCGTTGGAGCCCGCAACGGGACACAAACGTTCTCTCCTGTTCTCCTTTCTTTCTCCTGTTCACTCGAAATCTGTCACCATTAACCTTCCTCGCTTCTTCTCCGTCTCTCTATCTCCTCTTGAATTGTTAATGTCACGTCTTTCACGTTTCCCCAATCCGTTTGGAATCTTGATTTATCTTTCGTCGTTGCCGGCGCATCATCGTTTCGTCGACTTTTCTTGGATCTTGACTTGGAAATCTGCCTCAACTTCGCCGCGAGTTTACGCTCCACTCGCTTCCTGCTTTGCGAACGAAGCCGCGCGGACGATCGAGTCTTTGTCCATCAGGGACCGCACAATGAAATTGAACAATCGGCCATTGCCACAGACTTATGGCGCTGCTAACATTATAAACAGTTGGTCTTTGACAGCGAAACTCGGGGAACGTTCGAATACAATGTAAATAATCGCTGGCAACTGGGATCGCTGTTATCCGCGATACCGTCGTCGCGGTGCACCTGAGCTACTTTCGATTGGCCGTTTGTTCCGATGACCATTCGTTCTCCGTGGGCACAATGTTGCGTCGAGACATGTGTAGGAGAAGAAACTTCGAGAAGGGCTAAATTAAAATTGCTTTATTCAGAATAACTGCGCGTGTTCGATGGCGAGATTCGGACTGAACGCAATCTTTTCCTTTTTCTTTATAGACTCGCGGAAAAGTAAGTGCGATAAAACAAAAACCGCACGTCCGAGGCCGAGGAGCCTTTTTTCCTCCCAATCCTTGCCCGGGATGTTGACAAGTCCCCGTGTCAGCAATTCTCTCGTCGAACATCCATTTTCCCGGGTTGACCACTCATGTTCTTGTCTTGCTGTACAGGGGGTACCTGTGTTCTCGTCTAGCGATGTTCGTTAAAACTTACCTAGGGTTACGATGCCCTCTACACTTTCAAATTGGATTGGTTTTAATTTAAGTTTCGGAGGTTATCGGTTGGGTTGGTCCCAAATGAGGTTTAAAATTAACAAGAAAATTTTCAAACAACTTGTTGAAACGGTAATTCGGACTGAACTCAACGGACGTTTCGGCCCTATTTTATATCCGACGTTTACCACCGAAAACGACCAATCGCCATCTACGTCTTTGACGGCTGCCGCTTCACGGTGACGGGATCGGCGGTCTTTTTGGAAGAAACGATGACGACGAGATTCAAACTGAATTCAACGGACGTTTCAACCCTCTTTTATATCCGACGTTTGCCACCGAAATCGACCAATCACCAACTACATTACGTCTTTGGCGGCTGCCGCTCCATGGTGACGGAATCGGCGGTCTTTTCGGAAGAAACGATCGAATCCATTGGTCGGCAATTATGTTGCGCGCAGAGGCGGCAATAGCGTACACAGACACACGCGCGCGCACGTGCGTATCCCTACACGCGCGAGACATAAACCTTAAGGGAGTAGGAAGGAATTTGGCCTTGACGAATTGATGAGTTGTGTGGTACACCATACACCGCTAGAATCATGTACGTACACGAGAATTGCAAGGGTCCAGTATTAACAAAATTGCGTCTCGCTTATGCATATTGGGGACCTCTCCATAGTCGCAATCGCTAGAGAAAAGATAAATCCAGCGCGCTTACTATCCCAGAAAGCCTAATTTTGCGTTTTTTAGGCGATATTCGCATTATTCGACAGAATTTAGCGGAGCCGCGAGGAGAAATGCTGGAACAAATGAAAATGCAGCAGTGTCGCGCCAGCATTTCTTTTGGTTATTACTTGTTACTGTTGGTTATTACTGTGGCCGTCACAAGTCGTTGTCGGTCAAAGTCGTTGTCGAACAAAGTCGTTTTCGGTTAAAGACGTTGTCGGCAAAAGTTATTGTCGGTCAAATCTGGAGTGGGTGAAACGTTGTCGGTGAAAACCGTGTCGGGGAAATTTTTGTATGTGATTTTCATAGGAACCAAAAACCCCACCGCACAGGGGAGTAGCAACCCCATCTCCTCCCTTCGCCCAGCGAGAATAGTCGCAGGGTCCCGCTGTCCGCATTATCGCCTACGACCATCCCGACGCATCGTCGCCAGGGCAGTTCTTCGCTATGGATTTACTCAATTCCGATCCAAAATGAAAGCATCCCTGAAACCTACTTACGTCTAACTGGCACAGTAAGAACCACTTTCTAGCAAAGAGTTGCATATCGATGTTTCTGGCGACAGCAGCGTTTCCTTCGAGCGCGAGCAAGACTAACATTACGTAACGAGCAAACAAATAAAAATCGGCGAACGTCGCCGAGGCCCGTAGCCTCGTCAGTGTCCGAGAATCGACTGGGAACGGCGCGTTAATGCCAGCGTCGGTAATGTTCGCTGTTACGCAATCAACTTCTTCCTCGTTTTTCTGCGACGACCGTTTCCTCGTGCAGCTTCGTCTCCGCTGCGGTGCTGGTCGGCCTAGCGAGCAGAAACGGCTGGCTACGTTCAAACAGTGGATAAATATAGACCGATTCCGGACTGCCTCACGGGCGACGTCGACGACGACGACGACGACGATGACGACGACAGTGTCGGCGAACAGACTCCCTGGCTGCGCGCATACCGTAATTACACGACAATTAGAAAGCAAGGACACGCTTCGCACCAACATCGCCAACGACGACGGATCGGTGGTAGACGGGCCGAGGTGCGTCTTCGTGTGTTCCCTTGGAACTCCTCTCTTCCGGCAGCTTCCGCACACATCTCTCCGTCGGGTCCCTGTTTAACGAGACCCGCCCGTTGGAATTCAAGGGGAACCATTTACCGGTAAACAGTACCGCTAATGCTATCAAAAGTACACGGACGTCGGCCTTTGCCGACCACGGTAATGGTCCATAGTCGTAACTTTGACGACGGTATCGTTAATGCAGTCGAAACGGTGATTACATCAAAAGGCCGCGGCCTACACGATACACACCCCGCGAAGAACCGTTTCCCGCATCATTTCTATTGAGATTGTATTTTGAAATTCTAAATTTTCCATTGCGAGTTTCCCTGCCTCACGCAGGCTCGGGTCAGGCCATAAAAACCATGTGTCCGCTGACCGTTTCGGCGATGCAGGGTTCACGGCAAAGTTTTCCCTTCTTTCGCCTTTTTAGCTAGTAGTCGTACAACAGTCCTCGACCGAGCAACGTCTTGCTCATTCGAATTGTGATCTCCGTGTCTTTACATTTTTACTTTACCGATAAACAGTTTTCTTTTACAGTCGATCGAGTTCGATCCTTATTCTGCTATTAAAGGATCCTCAATAATTCTCGATTCTCTGTTATTACAAATTCACTCGTATGCGAGACGTTCGTTTCGATCTGATCTTCTTCCGAATCGTTGGCGATCGTAATTATACAACTCTACCGTTATTCACGATTCTCTATTACAAATTCACTCATATGTAAGGCGTTCGTTTCGATCTGAACTTCTTCTTGCGAATCGTTGGCGATCGTAATTCTACAACTCTACTGTTATTCTCGATTCTCTGTTATTCTCGATTCTCTGTTATTACAAATTCACTCATATGTAAGGCGTTTGTTTCGAGATCTGATCTTCTTGCGAATCGTTGGCGATCGTAATTCTACAACTCTACTACATTCTTATCGAGATTGTATTTTGAAATTCTAAATTTTCCATTGCGAGTTTCCCTGCCTGACGCAGCCTCGGGTCAGGCCATAAAAGCCATGTGTCTGCTGACCGTTTCATCGATGCAGGGTTCACGGCAAAGTTTTCCCTTCTTCCGTCTTTTTAGCTGGTAGTCGTGCGACAGTCCTCGACCGAGCAACGCCTTGCTCATTCGAATTGTGATCTCCGTGTCTTTACATTTTTACTTTACCGATAAACAGTTTTCTTTTGCAGTCGATCGAGTTCGATCCTTATTCTGCTATTAAAGGATCCTCAATAATTCTCGATTCTCTGTTATTACAATTTCACTCGTATGCGAGACGTTCGTTTCGATCTGAACTTCTTCTTGCGAATCGTTGGCGATCGTAATTATACAACTCTACCGTTATTCACGATTCTCTATTACAAATTCACTCATATGTAAGGCGTTCGTTTCGATCTGAACTTCTTCTTGCGAATCGTTGGCGATCGTAATTCTACAACTCTACTACATTCTTATCGAGATTGTATTTTGAAATTCTAAATTTTCCATTGCGAGTTTCTCTGCCTGACGCAGGCTCGGGTCAGGCCATAAAAGCCATGTGTCCGCTGACCGTTTCGTTGATGCAGGGTTCACGGCAAAGTTTTCCCTTCTTCCGTCTTTTTAGCTGGTAGTCGTGCAACAGTCCTCGACCGAGCAACGCCTTGCTCATTCGAATTGTGATCTCCGTGTCTTTACATTTTTACTTTATCGATAAACAGTTTTCTTTTGCAGTCGATCGAGTTTGATCCTTATTCTGCTATTAAAGGATCCTCAACAATTTCACTAACGTCTTTTAAATACAGTGTTAGACCGTGAAGGTCAGCTGGACTATCTCCCAGCGGCATAACGACATTGATCGCCATAAAGGACGAAAGGCTCTGCCAAAGAATAGCCAAATCTACGATATTTAGAATATTCGACAACCCCTAAGGTCACGCAGCTGACGGACGCATGGTTAATCTTTTTAACCGTTAGCGTACCGAGATTTATATTAGGTTGGAGGGAGAGTTCTGTGTCGTACTTTAAAGAAAACATTTGAATCTGTTGGGGAATATGGGTAGACAATAAACCACACTTTTTCTATAATACTAAATTGAATTTATTCCAAGCAATATATCTGAAGACACGTCTTTACTGTTTTACTAACTCGACACGAATGAGAAACAACTGAGAGTTGAGGGTCCCATGACGCGGATAGCATACGCGAGTATACAATGGATCGTTTGTATAGGCGGTCGAGAAGAGGAGATCGAACGTGTCTACTAAGTAATACATAGTACAGTGCCGGATTAAGCCCAGTAGCAGAAGTAGCAAATGTTGCGGGCCCCGCGCTTGCAGCAGGAAAAGCCCTGGCTACTGTTAACAGATATTTCTGCTAAAGAAAAAAATGGATCAAAGAATTTGCATGAAATTTTGTGTAAAAATGGAATTAAATGCTCCAAAACACTTGAAACGTTGACAGTGGCATACGATGAGTGTACTCTGAGTAAAGAAAATGTTTATAAGCGGTAGAAGCTCTTCCAAGAAGGCCGAGAAGATGTTAGCTATTGGAATATGGGTATGGGAATAAACTATAAACACTATATAAACTATTAATTGAATTTTATTCGAATCTATATATTTCAATTCGCGTAGAAAGAATGAGAATCGTTCTGAAAAACGAATGACGATCCCAGAAACTTTTGAAGCTTGAGGGTCCCTTGATGTGGACCGCATAGATACAATGTATCTTTCGAGCGTTCTCGAAAGTAAAGCAATAGCATAACCTACTAAGTAATAGTAGATTATTTTTGTTCCTTACATAAATTCCAACATTAACGACGAAGCTCGCTCTGGACGCCCCAGCACGTCAACAACCGATGAAAACGTTGAAGAAGCGAAGGAAATAGTGTTGGGGAATCGTCGAATTACCGTTAGAGAAGTTGCCGATGATGTCGACATCTCGTTTGGTTAGTGCCAAGCAATTTTAACGGATGTTTTGGGCATGAGACGCGTGTCAGCGAAGTTTGTTCCGAAACTGCTTAATTTTGACCAGAAGAAACGTCGCACGAGCATCGCTCAGGAGCTGTTGAATGACGTCAATGATGATCCTGATTTGCTCAAAAGGGCCATAACCGGTGACGAATCATGGGTATATGAAAAATATCACGAAAGGACGGAGATTTGCAACGATCGAGGAGATAAAGACTGCATCGCTGGAAGAGCTCAAGCTGTACCAAAAAGTGTTTATCGGAAGTGCTTCGAGAATTGGAAAAAGCAGTATTATGTCCGAGGGGGATTACTTTGAAGGGGATAACACAAATATCGATGAATAAATAAATATTTTTTGATAAAAATAAAAAGTCACCTTACTTTTTGATCACATCTCGTACAGTGATGCAGTAAAATTGTTCATCTCGACTTTTGTCCAGCCAGATTGTCAATCCGTCACACCGGTGCGTCGTTCTGTCGCAGAATTCCATGCAAGCACCGTATCCACCGTCCCGACCACTTTCTCCTTGAAATTTATTGACTGTCACGACTAGCTCGGTCCCATACGCAGCGCCTCGCGAGTCCCGAACTGGTTTTCGGCATAATCGCGTTGTCCCATTTCGTTCCAGCTCACAGGATACTTGAGAATAAGTAGCGGCGGAAGCTGGGTCCTCGTCGTTAGCCTTGTTCCGTGGACATTTCGGTTTAATAGACTCGTGATCGTTGGATCCCGCGATTTTTATCGACGCCTCGCCTCCTTGCGTAGTTTATCGCCGTTGCGACGAGAACGGTTACTGCCTTGTAAATTTCTTTTCACGAGAACAGCTCGATCGTTCGTGCTTGCATGGTAACTCGATTCGAATTTACGAATGACCGACGAGCGTGTATTTGATCTTGCTTAATATTTCATAATTATCGATTGACTTCTACGTTGAATAATTCTAAAATTATTGTTGCCTGTTGTCCATAGATACGCTTCCACGTCCGTTGAATGTTAACGAGTTTATTTTATTAATTGGGTCAGCGAAACGGTTACCGACTATATTTTATCGTGTATCCCCTTCTTTCTATTGTAATACCGTTGTAAATTTAATGTCGCGCCGATGGCGTGAAATTACATCGCGATCTAATCGGCTACGTTCGATTCGCATAAACTCTCTATGCAAATTTCGTACAACGGATGCGAAAGGTTTTAGAGATTCGACAATTATAAAAAAGGACGAGGATTGTATACGGACAAACAGGTCGGTAAATAACAAGAATACTCGTATCGCGAAATAATAAAGTATCGAACGTTTATTCTGTCGAGCATATTGTTTTTCGAAACCGGGCAAAACGTTCCAGACGGGATAAAAATAAGCAGAGCAGAAAGAGGTAGCTGTATAAATATTTTCCCGCTAAAGAATCGTACGTACACGTTGCAACTCTGTAGTTTCGTTTTGTGCGTCGGCATGAATTTCCGTGGATTGCGCTTCCTCAAAAAGAACAGCGTGTCCGGCGAATTCAGCAAATCCAGCAAATCTTACGCACGGTCATCAAGTTCGTGTATCGCATCGTTGAATCCACGTTTCGCTCCCGACAAGCTCAGCGGCTCGTTACCGTGTCCCGAAGTGACAAAATTACAATCGATCGGTGCCCCGTTGCTGCTACACTAGTCACGTTCGCTCGCGAAATAAATATCTCGAATTGAATATGCCCGTGAGTCGTGCTCGGTGCCTGTTTGGTTAATTGCGTTCGCATCGATATCGTATAATATTGATGCGCTGGTGATTACCGAAAACGGAATTACCGGGCGAAGCAGGTTTCGTACGTTCCGCGGTTAAATTATCGGCGGGTATTAATGACAGCGAAATTTTCTTACGCTATCGTGAAAGAAACCATGTTATTAAAAGCCCGTCGAAGGACTCTACAGCATTGGTGAAATTTGTGTGGATATGTGTGCCGAGAATGAGAAAGAAACGCAACGAGTGAGAAGCAAAATGTATGGAGCGAATTTGGTTGAACGAAATAAAGATGTGCGGGAGCGTTTTGTTTGGACAAATTTGGAGAATTTGTCAGTCGTTGATCGAACATCGTTCGTGTTACACGTAATATGTTTTGTTAAATATACGATTCGTTTATAAACATTGATAATTCCATCCACTGCTCGAACAAAATAATATTATGGTAGCCTTTGCGATCGCTGGACGCCGATGCTACATTTCTCGACTACTGGATTAAACTAAAGCGGTAAACGGCAACTTCGTTGCATAGCAGTATTTAAATCTCAGTTGTTAAGGGAGTAGACTCGATGAGTT
>CM052200.1:2509391-2562669 GCA_028455805.1 Lasioglossum figueresi
TCTGTCGATAACGAGGAACAAAACTATTACCATCGACCGTGCAACCTCCACGTGGTACATCTCGGTTAACGCTGATGCCGGCGGTATTGTACTTGAAGCCTTATAACTCGAAAAGTAATTCATGAAAAAAACATTTGATTCCAGTGATTTGGAAAGCTCTCGAGATTAGCTACAAGAATATGTAATAAAAAATAGGGGGTGCCATTTAAAAAAATGGAGGTAACCTTCGCGTGACCTTCAAATGATTCTTCAAGGTCAAACCAATGGCGCCATCTTATAGCCCTTGCGAACCATTTTTCTCTAAAATGCTTCAATTTTTAGATATTCGACCGTTTCCAGACTTTTCGAACACCCTGTATATTATTAACCCTTATCGTTATTCACAATATCGTTTACATTATTAAATATGTTGATATCTAATTATAAGGGCTCTACGGGAAGAAGGGAATAAAAGAATACTCCTTGAATAAAATAGGAAAACGTGTATTCGCTTCGAGCTTCCGACAAAAAGTGCCGATCGCGCCTCCGCCGTCCCTGTTGCCAACAGCGTGGTCGCTCCTGACCTCACGCTGCTACCAACCTTACATAATCAATTACTATACACGTAAAATGAAAAAAATCATATACGATAGAATTATTCTAGGTGGAAAGAAATGTTTAATTTTCCAGTTGAAATAGCTCCGACTGCGATGGGTTAAAGTTCGTTACTATTCTTGTTTTCTTGTATTTCAAAAATGTGCACAAACTGTAATTGAAAAAATCCACGGTCCATTCGTCGAGCTGCAGTTAAAATGTCTATTACCAAATTCTATAGCGACGCGAGTTACCATGAAGCTGCAAACTTCGGAACGAAATGGAACCGGTACGAGCTTCCCATGAATTTTTCACGAAATTATTTGCGATTCGTTAGAATCATTGGTATGCCATCAGATGCATCCACGCGATAAATATAACGGGAATGGATCGTTACGAGCCATTCGTCGAACGCTGCATGCAACACGTCCAGGTGTGGTAATCGATTATATCGCATGTAACATTGCGGCCATGTGGATGCAACCGTCTTTGTGTTACTTAATTGGGTCCGACAAGAGACATGTAACGAGGGAGGCTTCGTTCCTATTCCCACAATCATTTTACACTTCATTGATGGGTCATGCGTCATTCCGATAAATCACTCTTTACGTGTCGGGCACAATCAACGCTGCTCGTTCGACTATATCGCTTAGCTATCAGTGTATTCCGATGATCGTGTTTCAATACTCTTCTGCGCATCCGTCATCCGTTCGACGAAGAAACTTTCGCTTCCTGTTTCCATTGTTGGAAAATAGAAAGAGAACTTCTGGGGAAAAAACAAAACAAGTATTGTGCAACTTGCTTTAATAGAATTCGTTACAAGTGCACGCTACTATTCTTTTAAGAATTGAATGCTTTAAAAAGTTGTATAAGATATCTTCCAGGAAATAAATTTTTCCTCGCCCCGATTTCATGAAATAAGTAATAAAAGCGAGAATTTGCGTAACGATCCACGATCTGCTGATCGCGAACGGGCACGAATGTAGCTCACCGTCCGTGTGACTGCACTTGATGTTGATAGCGGACAGGACGGGAAATCCTCGAGCATTTATCGAGACGAGCTAAACTTTTCCGCTTCGACGCCTTAATTTCTTTCATATCTCGTTTCCTTTTATGGAACACTACTAAATTTCGGTATCTCGATTACTATCGACAATCCAGCAGTCACGGAACTGGAATCGTTTTTCAGCTATCGATCGGTGTCCGTCGATGTTTCCGGAGAGTACGAGGCGAGCCCGAATGGACGCCTGGGAAACGCAAATCACGAGACGGCCGGGGCCGCGAATACGTCGCCGATGGGATAAACGGACATCGTCGGCGGGACGAAATGAATCAATAAACCACGGCATCGCGATCGCCGGGCCGACGAGCGTTTACGCGCGTCGCGGCTCGGCTTCGCTATGCTCCGCTCCGCTCGGCTCGGCTCGGCTCGGCTCAGCTCGGTTCTCTCTCTCTCTCTTTCGATTCAGCGTCCCGTCGCTTTATCGTTTATTTTCCCTCCCCGAAAAACTCTAGGAAAATACACTCGGCCCTAAAACCCTCCTGCGGCCGACGCGCGTTGCTTTTTAGTCGATCCACTTTTTACGATATCCGTACCTCGAAACGACGTCCTCCTACGCCCTCTTCGCTCTTACTGGCGTCAGCAATGTGACTGCTGTTTTATTTGGGGACACGAAGCCACATATTGGGAGCGAGGAACGGGCCAACCATTGTGCTTATTGAAATGTATAAGAGTTTCTTAGTAGATACGTATTTCTTATTTGTAGGTAAATAGTTTTTGAGAAAAGGTTGACCATTATAAGTGTAAGAATAGAAATGTTTAAAGTAACTAATCCTTTATTAATAAGAACAAAGAATAACACGACTTCAATTAACATGGAACAAGACACAATGGAACACACCGAATAAACATATAATTAACAAGACACGATGCAACACACCGAATAAACATTCAATTCTGTCACCGTAATTCGTATTCGTAGTCCGTATTCGTATTGTATCGTATCGTATCGTAACGTTTCGTATCGTATCGTATCGTATCGTATTAATGAGTTCTGTCATGCGTTTGCGCGGACGCGTCCTATTTATATGTTCCGCGATATAACTTTCTGGAAAATTAATCAATCGTTTGTTTACGTTTTTGATTTGTCTCGACGTTCACACATACATACACGCGGCGCTGACACACACACACGCACATACATTTATACGCAGGAGAGTTCTAGAAGATTCTCTGCATCCTACATAAGGGCTGAAACATTTACTTTTCATGAATTGCACCGACGCTGGAACTCCATGTATAAATATATTACGAAAAGACTGACAAAGGGCGTTATCCAAGTAGCCCCTGGCTTTTTAGCGCCCATTATTCACAACCAAGGGGTGAAAGCGGCCCCAAAGGAGGGATTAGTAACCATGTTTGGTAGTTTATCTTAGCGGCTGTTAATCTTCGAGAAAAATTACAGATGTACGATGCTATCGATGCTGAATCGATACGCAGATAGTTTAGAAGATTAATTCATTTGAAAAATAGATTACAATTAACCCTAATTCGAACGGCTATTTTCATCCCCTAAATAACGATGGGAGATGATAACAAAATATTTCTTCAGGTTCGAACGACAGGGGATCGAATAACATCTCTTGTTCGAAATCTTTCTCGATCCACTGGAAAATAAACTTAGCTTCGTTTTCTCGTTCCGCGCGCGAAGCGGTGTTTTGTCGCTGATTCAAAGATTCGTCTGTTTGGCGAATGTGTTACTACCGCGGCTGCAAGGTCAGCCATTAGCGTCCCAATAGATTTGCTAGTTACTTACGATTTTACGATTCGACCCACCGTCGAGTTACGTAGCCTTGCGTAATCCGTTCGGTATCGGCATCGATTCAAGGCCGGTGACGCGTTGCGAACGCGAGAATGCAAACACATAAAACCTGTGCGATCGATCGAATCCGAGTATCCCGCAGTCCTTTGTAGTGTCTCCGTGGTCACAGGATCCGCGAAATGGATCGTAGGTGGACACACGAGGCTGGGAACATGGGATCCGTTCGTATCTGTAGGTACACGTGGGAAACCGAAGTTCAGAGTTCGCCTGTATTCGTCCGGTAAATGTCAGAGGTTGATTCGCTACGAAACTTCGCCGGTGTTTGTTCAATTCTGCCGATTGTCCGTGCGGTTTCTAAACTCGCCTGAACTGACTAGGAATTTCGCAAAGAGAATCGCTTCACACGATGTTGGTCGGTAACTCCGCGGATATCTGGAACAATAAGCTGGAGAAATAAATACAACATCCCTTTGCGGTACTTTGACGAGCCAGACTTCGCGATGAAGGTTTTCAACACATGTTGAAGTCAAAAAGTGTTGTAAAAGAAAACTCAAGAATTTTGTAACATTTTAATGGTGGCGTGCGTCGCGTCGAAGTGACGATCGACGATCAAAAAGACGATCGGCAGTCGGAGCGACGAACAAGACGAGAGTCGCGAGCTCAGTTCGACGCTAGAGTCGGTTTAGGCAGGATATACCTGGTGCTGTTACCTATTAGCTGTTTTAAAATAAAGTTATTGTTAAAAGTTACCTATTTCGCTAAACATCGTATCCCTTAACAACACAGTCTAACAATTACGAATGTTACGCGTTTCGTTTTAGATGAAATAAAATTTGATTCGATTGTAATCGATATTTAATCAATGAAATAAATGTAGCCATGCAAAAAATATACATTTTCTTTACCCTTCTACCACATTTTTTATGCATAAAGATGTTCTAATCGCTGTAACTGTAACAGAAAACGTACGGCGAGGGGTTAAGAATCGGTATGGGAGTGTAACAATGGTCGATTATTATTGTAATAATGGTTTTATACAGCACGTGGCACGCACGCTCTCTCGCACGCGGTTCAACCGAGCAACGCACAATCCAGCGATGGTCATTCATGTCCCAATCATACGTCTCGCACATACCGCGTTCATTGTATGCATTGACTTTCCTCAACAGTCGTCCAGAGATTAAAATCCGGGACGATTTGCCTTTTTACTTCGGCAGTTCCTTGCAATTCGAAGTCAACGATCGAATATCTTCGGTCCCGTGTCTTCTCGCGGTTCACCGGGGAGTAACTGGTTGCGCCCCATCAAACTTACATCTCTAAAGCAAACTCTGAGCAGACGTAGGTCTCCGTCGTGACCCATTTTGCTTAAAATTTCCGCGGTCGTTCCTCCGGGGCGGACGGCGAAGACACCGGAGATCAGGAGAGAGCCATTAAAGAGCGCTTTGAAAGTGTCCTCGTCGTCAAAGACGATGACGCCGGTAAGGGAAGAAGATTCGCGACGGAATCGTTCTCGGACGCGTTTTACAGCTTTCGTCGGCTCGCCGTAGCCCCGTAAGGCGTCCTCGTGGGCGGAAAAGAAGCAGCAGCGAGCCCGTAAACTTCTACGTTGGCTGGCACGCCGATGACCTTTTCGAGTGCGCTGCAGTTTTCAGCTTTCCTACGGATTTTATCTCCGCTCATCGCTAATCTCTTCTGTCGCGACGACTCTGGGACACGATGCTTTTTGTTTGAACAATTACGAGCCACCCACACAATCCTGCATACAATCATCGTCCGACACGTTTTATTACGTACAGATTCAATTTCGACATTCGAAATGAAATTGCGAGACACGAATGCGCGATGCCACGCGCTGTCAGGAATTACACAATTGATCGAATGTAACTTTGTATTTTCGTAATAAATAAAAAGGAATATACACTCGCCGAAATTTCTATGAAGTCACTGTGTTTTGTAACGTATTCTTATTATTAGACCATACCAATGAAAAATTTGAATTTGGTATCATTTCGGGATCACATAAAGAAAGCATACGCACCGATTTCAAAACATAAGTACAAGATTTATCGATAAAAGAAAACAAAAATATAATTTTACGCAGAACAAACTGCGAAATTTCTATAATGTCACTTTCGTTTTACACGGATAACGTTGAAATTAACGATTGTTTTTTTATTATTTCTATTTTAATATCTGGTGTAACCTCCATTTTTTTGAATTATTTTCTTTTAACAGACACCCACGCTTCGTTCACCGCATCCCTTAGTTCGCTAATGGAGTTGTATTGTCTGCAGTTTTTATAAACTTGTCGCGCAACGATACCCCAAACATTTTCAATAGGGTTTATGTCAGGAGAACGAGCAGGCCATGGCAAAACATTGATGTTTCTTTCAAGAAGCCACTGCTTTGTGCGCTTCGACGCGTGTACCGCAGCATTATCATGCTGATAAATCAAATTGTCATCTTCAATATTTTCTGTAAAGGGTATTAGAACCATGTCTAACAAATCTGTATAATTTTCCGAATTCATTTTGTGATTTATGTAACACATTGGAGATTTTTTGTCAGTTTTGAACGTAGCCCATATCATTAGAGAACCACCAGCCAAAGTTACGACTCGTTGTCACACTTTTCTCATTTCTCAGATCACGCCAATAATATTTACAGCCATCAGGCCCATCCAAATTAAATTTTTTTTCATTTGAAAAAATGACAGACTCCCACTCTTTCGTCCAGGAAATATGTGCCCGTGGGAAATCAAAACGAGCCTGTTTATGTACTTCTTTTAAACCTGGTTCACGTTGCATTTTTGTCCACGCAAATTGCCCAGAAGAATTTAAAAGTTGTTGCACGCGTCTTGTTGTTACTGGAAGCTCCAATCCGGCTCGAAATTGTGCTGCATTTTTCCTTTCCTTAGCCGCAGACCTCGTTAATAATAAATGTTGTCTCTTTGACAATTTTTTATTACCACCTTTAAAATGATTTTTTCCTTAGCAATTGCTATTTTTTCCTTAGCAATTTCGATAATTTCCTTAGCAATTGCACGATTAAAGCAGCCCATATTTTTATAAACATCGATCGACGCTTTTTCTTCAATTGTTAGCACTTTTCCTCTCGGCATTCTAATACACGCGAATCAAATGATAAGAAACAGGATTTCTACGAGTTCTAAAACTAATACTTTTAGAATATTTCAAATTTTCCGTAGTTCTCTGCTCGGAATCCAGAGATACGCTAAGTGACTTTATAGAAACTTCGCACTTGTGTTCTGCATCGCGCAGAAAAAAAATTTAAAAAAAACGTAAGTAGTGAACATAGCGGTCTAAAGTGCGTAGTCCCTCTATCCGAGTGTCAACAAGGCACAAGACCAGATGCGATAAATCAACAGAAATGGTGGTATTTTTCAAATATCTATGAATATGAAGATGACTTTATAGAAATTACGGCCACTGTACAACACAGCCGAACGTGTCTATGCCACGACTCGGTAGGAAGAATAAACAGTGAATAAACAGATCGTGTCGCGTTATTTTTCACGCGGACGTATGTAGGAGATTTACCTACTCCGAAAAATTGTTTCGCTTTTCCAGCCGATGAAACACTGATATCAATTTGCTGCGAACGTGTAGAGGAAATATTTATTTCACTAATTTTACCAGTACTAGAATCGGAGAAATTGTTTACGTTCAAAGGATATGGCATTGAGACTAATGACCAGAGGATTTTATGCGTTCACGATAAAAATGGGTACGCACAATTTAAAGCAGAGGTTATATTAAACGAATTTAAGTACATCGGTATAAAGTATTGAAATCAATGCAAACATTTGTGAAGTACTTTTTGTATTAGAATAAGGATTTAAAGAAACTTGAAGAAATATGATTTATACGAACAGAAATAAATATGACAGAGGCGTCTAAAGATAAGATTAGACGAAGTCTAGTTCGCGAGTGTCCGTGAATCCATAGCGAGTGAGCAGTCGAGAGACGCTGCTAACGATGTTAGAGGAAGTTTAAAATTGAATAATGTTGGATCAGGACCGCAGACACATTGGAGATTCGAAAAGGTCGGAGGGTTTGAACCCCATTCGCCTGGTTCCCTTTTTCCGATTGGTCCTGCGATTACCTATTGTAGAATAAAGTGCAGGCGTGCGTGAGAAACGCTAAATAAATAAAATGGAGAGAAGGGTTGTTCCAATTTCGGAAATTGTCGGATATTTACTATATTTCAAGAGCTTGATTACAGACTAGACAGTGTTTCCTCGCCTCGTCGTGCTACGAATCGATAATCTAACTACGATCTACCCACCTTTGCGTCTTTGCAGGAGTTTTCCATCGACGTCAGCTGCACACGCAGTCGCTGGTCGCCGGAAACACTCGATGTAGCGCGTGGATTATTCCGCTAAGTGTGTACACAGGGGACTACGCGGTTAATTGGCTTTGGTTCGTGAGGAAACGTACGTGGTAAATGGTACTGCTAACGCGTACGTAGCTCGACGAAATGTTGTGGAAATATTGTTCCAACTATCAAATTAAAAGATTACCGTGCCTTGCAGTAGACAATTTCTACACTTCTGACGATAAGGATATACATAAAAATTCAAAAATGTAGCTTAAACATATGCAGTTAACCAAGCAAAGTTTCACAAAATATACGGTTTAGTTTATTTTTAACGCTAGCTTTACGGGACCCGTCGAACTGACGGGTTCTAATATTCTTAATTTGCATTTATTAAGATTGTAAAGATGCTTCCCTGAGAAATTATTTACCAAATTTAATTCTTGGGGTGTATACTATCGGAAAAATGGTAAAAAATTTGGATACACACATTCTTGTTATATTTATAAATTAATGTAAAATAGTTATACGTAGACCTCCGTAAACCTAGTGTTAAATAATTTCCAAGACCGTATAAGATATGACAAATACATACAGGGTGAGGCGCTAGAAGCAGGCCACCCGAATAACTCGGCTGCTATCGGTGTTAGGAAGAAATGCATCACATGGAACTTGCTTGGTTTCGAGGGGTCGTTAATCCGATGTTAGTAGCTTTTTTGTAGGTGGACGCGTGAAGGACATACGAAGGTCACCTTCATTTTTTTAAATGGAATAGTATGTTTTTTTATGTACTATCGAGTAGAGCCTTTTATGACGCGTACAATGACCTATGGGTCAAGGTCATTCGTGGTCTGGGTTAAGCCAATTGCGATGGAAAATAATTTACTTTGAGGAAATGATCGAGCATCGTTGATTTATGTATCTGACGGTGATACACGATGCACGTTCGATTGAACATCGATGCACGTTCTTAAGCGTTGTTTAACGGATAATACAGCCTGTTGAATTTCAGTTGGGTTTATCGCGGCACAAACTCTTCTTATACGCTCTTTCGTGTCTTCTCTAGTTGTTGGTATCTCATTATACACTTGCTGTTTTAATTTTCCCCAGAAATAGAAGTCGAGAGGTGTTAAATCTGGAGAACGCGCAGGCCATTTATGATTTCCTGCACGACCAAAATCCAACGATCTCCGAATTTCACGTTGAGTAATTGAGTAATTATCCGTGCGGTACGAGCAGGGCATCCGTCCTGTTGGAACCACATAGTTTGCCGTACGCGAAGCGGAATATTTTCTAGCAGCTGTCGTAAAATTTCCGTTAAAATGTGTTTATATCTTGAAGCGTTTAACGTGCCATCGATAAAATAATGGCCAATTATTTCGGTATTAAGAAGTCCGCACCAAACGTTTGCAGACCAAGGTCTTTGTTTATCCGCTTCTCGCAGCCACCGCGGATTTTCTATTGACCGATAATGCATATTACGACGATTGACTTGGCCACAGTTTGTAAATGTGGCTTCGTCCGAAAACAAAACTCCAGTCAAAAACGCCAGATCGATCTGTAATTTCCGCAGACCCCATTAACAAAAATTTACACGGTTTTGAAAATCATTCCCATGTAATTCTTGGTGAAGCGAAACATGAAAAGGATGCAATTTATTTAAACGTGATATTCGTAAAACGCTTCGTTGACCGATGCCACTTCCACGTGCTAGCTGCCTTGTACCAGCATGGGGATTGCGCGTTATAGCTGCTAAAATGTTCACCGCATTTCGATCGTTAGTTACCGTATTGGATCTTCTTTGTATTTTGTTACCTACACTTCCAGTTTCTTGAAAACTTTTAATAACATTCGCGAAGGCAGATCGCGAGGGTCTGCCACGCTCGAGAAACCGTTCAGCATACAAACGGACTGCTTCTCTTAAAATTTGGCGACATTCCCCATAAACAAAAACCATATCTACTTTCTCCGTTATCGAATAACGCATTTCGGAAACTTACGATGCGCTTCGCTCGGCAGAGATTTTCATAAACGACTAAGCATATGTACATGTGAAGCGTACAGCGCGATCGAATGTTTATTTTCGTTCAACGACCCGTAACAAGAGATTACGAGACAGAGACGAAATAATATCAACAACCAGAGGCGGCAAGGAAGTGTTCGATCATTTCTTCAATGTAAATTATTTTCCATCGCAATTGGCTTAACCCAGACCTCGATAGTACATAACAAAACATACTATTCCATTTAAAAAAATTAAGGTGACCTTCGTATGTCCTTTACGCGTCCACCTACAAAAAAGCTACTAACATCGGATTAACGATCCCTCGAAACCAAGCAAGTTCCGTCTGATGCATTTCTTCCTAACACGGATAGCAGCCGAGTTATTCGGGTGTCCTGTTTCTTTCTGTTCGAAAAGTCTGGAAACGGTCGAATATCTCAAAAATGAAGCATTTTAGAGAAAAATGGTTCAGACATATATTTTATGGTTTCGCAAGGGCTATAAGATGGCGCTATTGGTTTGACCTTGAAGAATCATTTGAAGGTCACGCGAAGGTTACCTCGATTTTTTTAAATGGCACCCCCTATTTTTTATTACATATTCTTGTAGCTAATCTCGAGAGCTTTTCAAATCACTGGAATCAAATGTTTTTTCATGAATTACTTTTCGAGTTATAAGGCTTCGAAGGTACAATACCGCCGGCATTAGCGTTAAGGACTGCGTCTCCTAGACAGACGACACTCGCGCGTGACTGCACACAATCACCACAGTACACTCACACACCGCTAGACCACGTATACGTACGCGAGGATTGCAAGGGTCCGGGATTCCACTTCTGATTTCACAATAATGCAAAGACGGGTTTTCTTATTAGTCAAAATCGGTAGATAAAAGATCAATCTAGGGGGCTATTTGCCTCAAAAGTCTTACTTTTACGTTTACGACGCGTAATTCTCATTATTCGGTAGCATATCGACAACCACGATAGGCGGCAGCACCGTCGCCTCTCCATTGCTACTCGCGGCTCCGCGACATGCTGCAGAATAATGAGAATTACGCGTCGTAAACGTAAAAGTAAGACTTTTGAGGCAAATAGCCCCCTAGATTGATCTTTTATCTACCGATTTTGACTAATAAGAAACCCAGTCTTTGCATTATTAAGATATCAGGAGTGGAATCCCCGGACTCTTGCAATCTTTGCGTACGTATACGTGGTCTAGCGGTGTGTGAGTGTACTGTGGTGACTGTGTGCAGTCACACGCGAGTGTCGTCTGTCCTAGGAGACGCAGTCCTTAACCGAGATGTACCACGTGGAGGTTGCACGGTCGATGGTAATAGTTTTGTTCCTCGTTATCGACAGACTTGTCGTTATTACATTCAACAAAAGTAAGAAAGACCTTCGGTAGTCGCCAAAATGGGATTGACTGAAAGGGAAAGAATTATATTATTAACGATGCGAGGATACGATGACCGCGTTAGGTCCTTCGAACAAGTAGCGACTTTGTTTAACGATACTTATCCAGATCGTGAACCCATTTCAAAGTCTACAGTTCAAAAAACTGTCAGACGATTCGAAGAAACAGGATCTGTCAAGGACCGCTCGAGGAGTGGTAGACCAAAATCAGCTAACAAACAATGTGTACGTAACGAAACCTGCTAATTTGGCAGATCTTAGGGAACGCATACAACACCAAGTAAATCTTACCTCACCAGAAATGAGACGAAACGTATTAAACGAGTTTTATCTACGATTAGGTCATTCTCAAGCAGCAGAAGGAAAACAATTTGAACATTTAATTCGGTAAAAACACGTTTACACACATGCGCGTGCGCACGCACACACACACAAGAGATGTAAATCCGACAGTATTGTACCGGCGGTATTGTACCTTTGAAGCCGTATAACTCGAAAAGTAATTCATGAAAAAACATTTGATTCCAGTGATTTGAAAAGCTCTCGAGATTAGCTACAAGAACATGTAATAAAAAATAGGGGGTGCTTTTTAAAAAAATTGAGGTAACCTTCGCGTGACCTTCAAATGATTCTTCAAGGTCAAACCAATGGCGCCATCTTATAGGCCTTGCGAAACCATAAAATATATGTCTGAACCATTTTTCTCTAAAACAGCTTTATTTTTTAGATATTCGACCGTTTCCACATTTTTCGAACACCCTGTATATTTATATACTATAAGATATGTAAAATATGTAAAAAGCAGGCAGATAAAAGTACGAAACGAATAATAAACCCGTACGCGGAAAGAAATGTGGCAACGAAACAATTGATGTTAGCGGGTCGTGAGCGTTGGAAAGGGAGGACGAAGAAGAAGATCGCCGAGCGTTAAGTGTATATTGAAGGGTAAGCCGGTATCTTGAAAACACTTTGGAGAAATGGAGATTGCCGAGCGGACAGTCGCGGATAGTCGCGGGCACGACGATAGCGTTCGCCGAGGCATGTTCGTTGCGATACCGAGGATCGATAATAGCCAGCAGCGTGCGGCACACGCACGTAGCCGCGGATGCACCGGGTCTACGTGTGTGCGCGTGTCGCCGTGTGTACGCTCGTGTATTGGATCGCGTACGTGTCGCTACGTAGGCAGACAACCGAGAACAGCGGAGAGAAAGAGAGGGAAAAAGAGAAAGATAGATGGAAAGACAGAGAGTGGGAGCCGGTACAAAGTGTACGAGGCTCGTTGCATCGGTTTTACACTCTTCCTCTATTTCCCTCCCTCCCTGTTTTTATAGTTCGTGACTCGTTTCTTCGTTTCCCGGGTGTTTCGTGACACGATCCGTCGCGTGTTCCGCGGGATCCAGGCCGTTGAAAGTTAATCGTCGCACGCCGTGACGCGCCGCGCCGGAAACTATTCGAAATACTATATGAGCCGGGATTAATGCACCGTCCCGGACCGTTCTCGCTTTTAATATCGAAAACGGTAATTAGGCTGACGGCTCGGCGAAGCGCGCGCGTTCCCGAAAGAGCGTCCAGTAACGAGATCGGTCGTTTTTAATGACTTTCCACCGATCCCGACACCCGGAGATCCCTTTCATCGATAGAGCCACGCCGCTGTTTAATGCATCCAATTTGCGAAGAAATGTACTTTTACTTTCCGATCGATCCTCCGTGCTGATTGCTGCCCGCACATCTCCGGCCCGGGTCCGGGCATTGTTCGTAGATTCCGGTATCTCGATCGAACGATCATATTTATTTGCGAATAGCAACGATAGTTTTTTTCCATTTCTCGTAATAGTCGCGCCGATCCGCGTTCACCTGGACAGAAACAAAATTTCGATGCACGGGAGACGAGGCTCGGTCAGATAGTAAGAACAGATTGCGCATGCGGCTGTGCAGGCAACCTCAAGTGCACTCTGGTCACGCGAGGTCGTCTGTTTTGCGTCTAGCGAAACACATGTGCGAACAGCATAGTTCTTATTGATCTACGTGCTGAGCTAGTTCAGTTACTTATGCCCGATTCTGAAGAAGTTGACTCGAAGAATACTCGAGACTATTTAGGCCTCGTATCGTTAACCATTTGTCACGAACTGTGCACCAAATATTCGTACGTTTCAGAAAATTATTTATCCACCTAAACCTTCACAGATACATAACGTTATTCCGCTCATTAAACTCCTTAAGCGATACGTCATTTAAGAACGTCATGTATTATATTTTTTCTACTCTTTTTATGTATTAAAAATTTGCCGGCACGCGTTATACACGAGCCCGTAACTGCCACGGGCTAGTCGCTTAAGGGGTTAGTTAGCTAATTTCTCAGGAGCGCTTTACGGTTCTCGCGTGGAGCGTAGTTTAAACCGATCCAGGACACCGGTGCGTCATCCGTGTGCGCGAAAGCAAATCCCTGCCCGTAAAATCGTGATCCCACGCGAAACTCGGTCTCCTCGCCGGGAATAACAGAATTTTTGGCTGCGGGCTCGTAATCGCATATTTAAATTCGCCAGCTCGGACGGTTTCGCATTAGCGGGTCGCGAGACGGCTTGCCCGGGCTGTTTCGTTCAGTTTACCGAAATGGATGTTAATTTTCGCCATAAACCCCGAGTAACGATCTGTAATTTCAGGTGGTGCAGCCAGTGTGCCGCAATTCGACGTTGGTCCGCGCCGTGCATCGTCTCTCTCCTGTTCTTTTCTCTCTCTCTCGATCTCGCCATCTGCCTCTCCTTCTGTCCGCGGCAGTGTTTCAGCCTCTTCCTCTGTCCGTCTGGGTCTGTCCTTCCCCCCTTCACGCCCCCGTGTTCTCTCTTGCCGCGCGTGCTCGTCCCTATTCATCTTGATTATTATACTCGGCGCGCGGCCGACGAACCGGGATTTCATAAAAGCCTCGGCGCGCACCGAACGCTGCGCGCCAGCTGAACCGCTTTCATTATTTCCTTCGCTCCTCCCTCTTTTTTACCCCGAGCCGCGCGTTCCGTTGTTAATTGTCCGGAGCAACAGGTTCGTCTAGGAGACACGCGGTCGCTACGTCCGACCTCCGATCCTAGATGGATTCCGATCAGAATCAGCACGGACCTGATCCTGAATCGTTTACAATACCGATCTCGTTTCGACGTTCCGCGCATTTGCGTTCGAACGAAGTCCTCCGATCCGATTCCGATCGAAAAATCGTCTAAATTGCAGCCAATTCGACATTCCGCTTCATTTTAATTAAAGACCCCCGTTTCACGTGTACGTAGTTCGCGGTACGTTTACCACGCGTGTAATTTAATAAGCATGTACACGAAATAGAGATCGTTAATTACACGGGTTCCCGTGTGCTAACAGTTATGCGAATTTCAGTGCGGGTACACATTCTATACACGCGCGCGGTTGTGTACTGCGTGAGATAGAGACATATACTTTGTATGCTTTCGCTTAAAAATAAATGAGCAGCTGGTTCGTAAAAATAGTCGGCTGGTTGATAACGATCCGAATACACGGCTCGGTCATTAAACAGTGGCTCGTTGCGCATTTATGACGCGTGCAAGTTTATAAAACACGAGGAATCGTGTGCATTAATAAGAATTAATGATACTTTTATTCAATCCTGGCTGTGCAAGCTAGAGTGCGAGAAACCGTCTTCATTAATTAATATTTGCACGATCCTCTTAAAACGAAAAACTGTGGTTCGCTTATAATTCTACGCGGAACGGTGATATCGTTTAGCTGAGAAACGAATATCGAGATCTCGACCGAGACGCGGGACAGAGTTTTCAGCAGGATTTCCGGGGCCGTACCTCGATGCTGTACTTCTCTCTCTCTTTCTCTCTTCATGGTTCGATTGGGATCGGCGAGACGTGCTCGCTCGATCGACCGGCTGCTAGAAAAGCACGGATAACGAAGCCGGTAACTGGAAGTCGATTGCGAAAGGCTGGGTAACGAGTGCGTGGTTGCGTCGACGAGACCCTCGCGGTCACTTCTCGCTTCGCGCCGATTTCTTCGAGCATGATCGAGACCTCGACGATGCCCACTATCGTTTTCTTGCGCACTACCAACAAGAAAACGCGATTTCTATCCCCGCAATCGATTATTTCGCGTGCAATTAATTCTGTAAGTAGGCTGAGATCAATTACGAGGTATCTGGGTCATTTATGCAGATCGCTGCACTTCGAGAACAACATTTCCTCGGTAGCGTCGTGCCTTAATGACTTCTGCGTAGAGTTTCTGTCCTCCCACCATCTGGCAGCGCAGCCAATAGCGACGAGGATAGTATAGCCTCCGCTATTCTCGAGCGTCTCGTGTCTCTCGAACCCCGCGACATTATGGGAGAAATACTGTATCGATTGAAAATGAATAAACCCATGTGCGCATAATTTTCTGTTTACAATTATTCTCATAAAATACACCAGTCTTCGCATCTGTTTACAAATCGATTAGAAAAACAGTTTACCACGTTCGAACGAATTGATAAACCATGGTATTTTATAACTGCACCGGGAGAACAAAAGCGGGCGAAACAACGTGCCGGGCAAAAAATGAATTCGTTTCTTCGGTGATCGATTCGGTTGCGTTTTGTCTACCCGCTGGTCCGTTCCGCCCGTACCAATTAATTCCTCGGCCGTGTATAACTCTGTGTGCATCTCTCTTGTTAAATTACACGCAGCTCGATCCAAATCGCATTAAAGATTTATCCCGTTATCCGTACCACCCTTGTTCGCCCTCTCTATCTCTCGCTCTCTTTCTCTTTCTCTTTCTCTTTCTCTTTCTCTAGTCGCCCCTGCGTTATTCGAGCCGATCTCCGAGAGATAGAAACTCGTCGGAGCCGATAATCAGTTCGACGGAGACTATTCCAAGTTCCGTCGATTACAAACACGAGCTCACCTCGCCGCGCGTTACCTGTACTGTTTCGCACGAATACTCGCCGACTCCGTCGTATCGACGGAAAGGAACAACGAAAGTTTTTCCTCCGGCCCGTCGAACTTCTCGGGAATCAATTTATACGTTAACGAATGGAAACGATGATTTGTTTTCTTTGCTTTCGCGATGGACGAGGAAAGTGTTTAAACACCCGTTTCCTCGATTACGAGCTTACGGTGCAAAGTAAAAGAACGCGAGAAGCACAAGATTCCGCGAATCGAAAGCTCGAGAGAGAACTGTTCCGATCGTTAAATTGATAAAAGATTTATTTAAGAGACATTAGCGTACGGTAGCTTACCAGATAGATAAACCGTTACGGACTAGATCGGCGTAAAGAACAGTGGATTTGATATTACGTGACACCGATAAGCGAGTTGCTGACATTTAATTAAAACGAATACACGACTTCTGCGTATGTGAAATTCGTTTAAAGATATTTAGTACCGGTAATAAGTGTAGCGCCGGTGTAAGATCGAGAACAGAGATAGATACAGGGGCGCGGAGGTGTTAAGGTTGAATATTGTTTGCTATAGAATATTATTACGCACACGCTAACTTGTGCTTGTGAATTTCTGTTGCAGATGAAAGGTCGAGACCTGTCCCATTCTGGAATATTACCGTGTTACCAGTCGTTAGCAACAGTGCTACAACGAAGCAGCGTTAAATGAGGTAAGAGTTTCATCGCGCATCGAATCTTATCGGAATTATGCTTTCTCTCAGCCGAGGTTCCTCTCGCAATCTCTTATCGAAAAGACTGATGCGTCGTTACAAAACGTCGCATCATCCGCCTACTTGAACACGCAGTTTACAATATCGTACCTGTTGCTCAAACGAAAGTGGAGAAAGCGCGCCGACTCAAGACCCGCTGGTAATCCTCGAACGGACAGGAATCATCAAAAATTTTCTACAAACATTCCCCGAGCGCTATCCGAACGGTGTATCAAAGCCGAACTCGAAATCCCTGTAAGGGGTAACAATATTTCCCGAACACAGCGGGTGTTCCATCCCTATAATCGCGTTTCGCCGATTTCTTCGTAATTGAATCGGCAGCCCCGCCGTATCATGGCGCTAGCCAACAGCAGGTAGTCTTGCATCAGTCTTTAGTTCCGAAATAAGGCAGCAGCCAACGAAACCATAGCGGTATCGTGTCCGCTGTGCTCTATAATCGCGTTACCGGTCCCCAGCGATACGATTATAGAGACGGAACGCCCGCTAAGTTCAACACGCACCGTCAAGGATACGAGCAGCAACGTAACAGCGATAATCGTTCTCTCCCTACAAACCGGGAAATTAGCTCACCGAGGAAAATGTTCCACGCGTGTCAGGCTTTCGAACTATCGGGACAAAAGGGGGATCGATTCTGACCCGTGCCACGCGATCTTCGACGATGCTTGCGTACTATTTTATCAGCATTGTACGTCCAGTGTTGTGTACTCGTTCCGAAATATTGCAATATACTATCTGATTCTGCTGGCTCCAATTATTTTCGAAACAGTAGTGCTCGGTTAAATTTGCACGAGTTTTTATCGACAAAAAGTGGATGACATAGGAATCCATTCGATTATGTACCGCGCGACTTCGTGTGGAAAATTCCACGAGCAAGTAATCGTTGCGGAAACTCGACAAGGATGAATCGTGGCAAATAGAGTACAGCATGATCAGCAGAATGTAGTGCAGAGCGCGTGAGACGGGGGGGGGGGGGGGGGATATCGCTTACAGTCGGTTTGGTAGTTTTCAGCCTCGTGGAAATTGACCCAGGCGAGATTAAAGCGAGTGGGGCCGGGGATCGCGTTCGAAACAGCGGCGGACAGGAAGAATCCGGAATAATGAAGGTGTTCCGCGTGACATTGCCCGCGATCATCGGGCTCTCGAATAATCAAGGAAATTAAATCGTAATTAGCGGGGGCCGGTGCTCCGAAAATCGTCCGACTGGATTTTCGTAACACAATCGACAACGATAGGAAATCGATTGCCTCAATTTGTCCGATCGAAACTATCCCGAGACTATGCTCGGAATTCCTATTAACCTTTCTCCGGTCTCCGCTCCGTCTCCCCTCCCGTAGTGGCGCGCCTCCACCCTTCGCTCGCCTATTGGTCGTGGCCGTTTCCACAGGCTCGTTGTATCCCCGTGTCCATCCCCACCGAAAGAACCAGTTCGGGGTCTAGGCGGCGCGATATTTCATTTGGAATGCCAAGAGGGGAGAATCCTTAGGCCGATCCTTTAGGGTCCTCCGCGACCCTTCGTTACTTGCATTTATACACGTCGCTTTTGCTTCTGCCCCCGGTCTTCTTCTTCTTGCTACTTCTGCCGGTACTGCTCCCTCTGCTGCCCCTCATCCCCCTCATCCACCACTCAGGATCCCCTTCATCTTCGACCCCACGGAATACCGGCGATTTTTTAAACGGCAACGCGCCCCGCCACCTCGAGCTTGATATTTCCTTCCGGGTGGAATTAGGCTTACCGGGCTGATTTATGCGCGACGCCTTCGGCCGAGATGATATCGCGATTAAACGCGAACACACCGGATTGAGAAATCGTTTTTTCGTGGGTGTTAACGTGATCTCCGGGCAAAACTAGTCGCCCGTTGAAGCAATCATTTTTCATCTCGGGTTACCGGCTCCAGCGGAAGTCGCTTAGGCCCGGTGATTTTAATCGAAAGTGGACGCCGATTCGAACAGCCGCACCGTGGTCTAAAAGTCAGTTCTAGCGCGAATAAATTAAAAATACCAACTAACGTAAATCTGTTAAAATTTATTCTTGTACGATAGTTTGATATGTACGCTACAATAACAAAAGCAAAATTAGTAAATCGCATCACCGTATTATTGTTGGCAAGATTGTCAACATTCCAGTAACCACATTTGGTTTTTCTGCGTTTGTTAATTGTTACAAATTATAATCTCAAAATATCGAGTTCTTTCTTCAAGTGTGCATAAATTGTGTTAATATCTTGTTATATATGATATTATCGGTACGGCTGTAACTGGAAATGGTGGGTTTACGTTTCCTTCGCACACTTTATGATATATTTTATGAACTGATACTTTTTAAGAAAAATTGTTAGAGTGTCGTAAGTTTTACAAAATTTGCACGCATTTGCACGCGTTGCGAAGTATTTAATTTGAAAGCTTACTTCATTTCCACAAACGGCAAAGAGAAAACGCGTTCCCCCGCAATCCATTATCATTTTATTTTAATATTTTAGTAAACGTATCTACGATCACCCGCTTAGAGTTGTTCGAAGAATGGTTCACATTGAAGAATTTGAAACGAAAGGCTTGCGTTAGTGGATTACTAGAGGCTATTTTTACCGGAAGTAATGCGAGCGGATACAATATTGAAGGAATTTTAGAGATCTTTATCAAAAATATTGAGAAACGAAACAAGAAACAAGGACTTGAAATTTATAAGGGAACACAGAAGTAGGAAGGATTCTGCGGAACATACAAACATAGATTTGTTTAATTATTTTTTATTGTCTTCAGATACAATTATATCTGAATTAGGTCTGCAGAAAAAATGTAGTAAAAAGTTACGTCTCGATCCCGAAGCTTTGCAGATGCTAAAAGCACCAAAAATTCGATCAAATACAAACTTCGACAGTGAATAATAATCTTTTAACTTTTAATATTTTAATATTTGTAAGACTCAATTATTATATTAATAAACATGTAGTCCGTATTGTAAATTATGTTTTATTTACTTTACACAAAATGTCAATTTTTTCCTCGCGCAATAATTAATTCGCGCTAGAACTGACTTTTAGACCACAGTGAGTCGGTTTGATGCGTTCCCCCCGTCGCACAGTGCGTTGAAATGCCTGTTTCGTGGACAAAAATCCATATCTCAAAAACTATAAGTGATATAAAAAAATGTTTCAAATAAAAGTTATAGGGTATAGGGAAGAATATACGATGATTGTATTTGTTTGATATTGTTGTAACCTTGAGAAGCTCTATGAAGGTCACTTTAAAATTTCAAACGGTAATGTATATTTTTGATCGTGTATTCTAATAGGTGAGGTTAAGGCATTTTCAAAGCACTACAAAAACATTAAAAAAAGTTGGTGTACCGCCTATAGTGGTATTGAATATATGTATTACTACGAGTGAAACAAAAGTCAAAATTAAAAATCGATTGTTTAGTAACCCTGTTTATTTTCGTACGATTTTATAATATAATATAATATAATATAATATAATATAATATAATATAATAAATAATACTTGTATTCAATTTGTATCCGAGTCATCGCTACAGTCAACGCTATCAGAATCTAAATTTTCTAAACTTGTATTTTCCTCTAATTATAATGCTTTAAGTTGAACGATTCCCGAAGTACGCAGAGAATCGTTACATATCTGTCGTTTGGTGGACTAGAAACCCATTCCTCGAAAATCTTCAGGTACGCGGTTTCCGGGTGTCTTCCTAAATAAATAATTTTAAAGAATAAAGGACCAAGTTCGAGCAGAAATCTTTTGTAGAATTCAATAAAGGATAGTCCAACGAATATTTTCCAGCAAAAATCCCAAGACATGTTTTAGCTTTCTTGAGAAAAGCTTAGTTAAAGTTATAAGAATTTTCGATTTCGCGTTTTCAGAAACGAATCACTTTGAAGTAATAAAATACGATGAATAATAATTGTACAAACCGCTATGGAGCCAAAATAACGAGCACACACCTTGATCTAAATGATCCATCACAATTTATTTAATTTTGCGCTTTACAATACGCTGTATATGATTTTCCTTTCATGTACGCGCACTTGATGTTATAACGCACGAAACACTCGTGTCAGATTATGACGAAAGGAACGCGTTCTGTGTCGAGCAATGTTTATTTTTTTTTCTGGCGAGTGTTCATGAATATACGGTATGTTCACAATAAATTCCTGCAAACAGATATACATTTTGAAAACATTGATTTTTCTATTTTTGTCCCTCTTGGTCAACGCACTGTGCGCGTCGCGGATAGACCGTCCGCGGGCTGTAATAAATGGAGGTGTTTCGAGTAATTCCCGATTAAAAACGTCATTTATTAAGTTCAACATTAATCTATCTCTCGGAAGCACAGGCACTCGTAATTGTTGGGCCAACGGTGTATTTTCCTGTTTGCTTTCATCGGTGTATCGCGATGCGATAAGATCGGGCTCTAATTAAAAGAATTAGGATTAATCGTCGAACAACACGGCGATCGCGAAATAGTAATCGTCGCGCGAAACTTTTCGAGCAACAATTCGCTATTAGCTTGCGGTGAGGTTGTTTCTTGAGCTGAACGTAAGTAAATTGCCGGAGAATTAATAATTCCCCTCGTGGGATTGGTTTAGCATGTCCAACAAGATTGAAAGCCAGGTTACACTGTTGCCGACCATTTATAACGATGGACGTCAACGGTATAACGTATTAATCGTCGAATGGCTCGGCTAGAAATCAGTTCGGATCGATCTTGGCGTGATATTTCAGCTGGAAGACAGTCTCGCTAGCCCCTCGAAGGCGTTCGCATTTATTACGAGCTTTATTCCGTCGAGCTTCCAGTGATCGGCTATATAACCGGCGCAAACACAGCCAGCCAGTCCGCCTCGCTTTCATTCACGGCCCGGAAATCAATTATTCATGCAGGATTCCCTTCTCCGTATTCTCGACGGCCGCTTCTTCTTCCACGGCCGCGTTTCTCCACGGCACGATTGGATTCGAATCGCTGGGAAGCTGCGCGAAAAAAATCAAAATACGACGGAAGAGAAAGGTGGGAGCCGCACGGAGGGAATCGGTAATTAATATTCGA
Organism: Lasioglossum figueresi; assembly: GCA_028455805.1. Classification (NCBI taxonomy): domain Eukaryota; kingdom Metazoa; phylum Arthropoda; class Insecta; order Hymenoptera; family Halictidae; genus Lasioglossum; species Lasioglossum figueresi. The sequence continues at coordinate 2,531,255 of CM052200.1, forward strand.
TGAAAGGCCGCCGCAGTCGCGCCGCTGTCCTCGCTCGTTCTCGAAACCCCGATTTACGACTCCGCGATCATTTCCTCCGGAACGTATTCTTTCCTCGTAATTTGTACCGGCGAACGGAAATTAGCTTCGAACGTCAAGATGAAAGCGATATTCGCTAAATCGATGGCTGGCCAGCTCGAGATCTGATTATCCACCAAAGTTTCGGAGTAATTTCTAGACTTTTGGAAGTTACCGTGTTTCATGTTACATTTTCACCATTTTTGTGTTATTCTGTCACCTCCAGCTGCTTCGGCCTGCCACTACTTTTCAAATGTTGTATCATCAAATCGTAGATACGCCTTTGCGGCGGAAATTCATGAGCACGCTCATTTATCGCAACGCGCATCGAAATGAAAGTCGCATCTTGGTATTTACAAAACTTGCGAAACATTTATCTAACCGTTTGAGTCCCAAGCAGCGCGATCGCGCTCTTCAGATTTTGTGTCGAGAAATCCCAGTGCATTTCGAGCGCAGTGGACAACTGACGGTGTGCAGTCATAAAATAAAAGAAGAGCTGTCGCGCCGCTTGGGTTCTTTCGTACATATTCAGAGAAAGCGCGGTCGCGCTGTTCGGGATTTTTCGACAGCGTTTTTTCAATACCCCTTGAGACTCAAACGGTTAACGTTCGTAGAAAGTAGGAAACTGCTCACCTAAATATATCGCAGAAGCGCTTTTATTCCCTCGACCAGTGAAATTATTTCACGACCGTCGGCACGACTATTTGGATTTCATACGAATTTCGACCGATGGGGTGCTCAGTTTCAATGTAAAATGGGTTACCTTCCAATAAACGAAGTTACGACAAACGAGACTGCACCAGCACTTTCGTTGCTTCCTTCTTCGATCCTTTCGGGTGACGGATTTTTGCGCGAATAGACAAAGGTTCCTCTCGCGAAAAGAGATGTAATCGGTGGTCGCCATGCGATGGAGAAACGTCGCGGCAGCCTGGAACGTTTTCCCTGAATTGCACCGGGGGTGAGCAACGTTGGCTGCTGGAACATTCTTAGTATTCATTAACGACGCGAGGGTTTCTCCGAGGGTCCGGGGTCCGCTTTGTTCGCCCGAAGGGTTTCGGACACATAAGAGCGGCGTTTGTACGTCAGAATAACGGATGACTCTGCTCGGTAATTCGTTCGGGCTCGTCCCTGCCAGCCGATGACAAGGCAATGCCAGAAGGACTCGACAAGGGATAGAGTGGCGAAAGAGAATCGAGAGAGAAGACCGAGCTCTCACGGGTCATTGGTTTTCGCGAGAGTGCTGGCCTAACGCGCGGATTATTGTTGCGCACGTGTCGTTTCACCGACAGATTGCCTTCTAACGAATCTGCTCGACTCGGTTGAACAGAGCTCGAAGCTTTCGCCATTTGTCGTCGGCTTTGATCGATTCCTATCTTTCGCGTATAATTACTCCGATCCATACTCTCGACCTTCTTGTTCACCGATCCTGAATCGTGCCTTCGAACTTCTTACTCGTCGACTCTTCGCGACACCGAAGAATTCTTACAAACTGGGAATCGTTTGCGTCTAAGATCCCGAGTTAGACGCATGTACGTAGAATTGCCGCAACCTAACAGCTCTAGAAACTATCGTTTTCGAAAATACTTTGAAACTAGCAAGATTTGGTTCAATAAAATGATTGGTTTATAAAATACTGAACATCGGAATCCAGTGGAGCCATTTCGGTGTTCGTTAATAATCGGCACACTCTGCGCATTATTCGGCGGGCGTCGCAGCCTCCTTAAACATTCTGAACAGCTTAGAAATATAACAGGACATTTGTAGAGCGTCGCGCTCCGGTTTCCATCGTTTGACGGACAATCGCGCTCGTTTTCGGGTCCAGTCGACGAATCAATTAACCCGAATTCAACTGGTGTAACGATTCTGCAACGGTGGGCGGAGATTTATCGCGTCCTCGGGCGAGCTGCAATTTTTCATTATTGATACATTGCCGGGACAGCGCCGCGACAGAGTACAGGATGTTCCCTCCTCGGACAGGCCGCGCGCCCGTAGGATAGATTTCGGGATCGTGTAGCCGTGTTGCTCCTTTTTCCCTGCGAACTCGTTGCCCCGGGCATTAATCACGAAAGTTTTCAAGGTTGCGCCCGGATTTCTGGCAGTCGAACCCCTGGCGGCCAGAGGAATCCGTAAAACCTTCCACGGCTTCTAAAGACTCTTCTTTTCGTTGCTTCTCCGCATCGGACCGCCCCTTGTCCCTTTCTATCCCGTGTTGTAATATTTTTGTAATGTACAGCTGTCCGAACTGTTAACTAATTGTAAGTCGACTGACTGATCTATGCGGACCCAACCTAACCTAACCCAACTCGTTCGATGTCGTAAACTTTTTTTTATTTGCTTTATTATTCCTTGCACGATGCTTGAAAACAGTTGTCCGAAAGTGTCTACCGCCATTTTTACTCGCGTTAGTTTTACATTAATATTTTACAATTTTCAAGAAATCAACACAGGTTAAGAATGTTTTCATATTGCGAACAATTTTTCATTTTCACAATCACGACCTCTTTACAGTTTCGCTTGACTATTATTATCTTGTGAAAATTGTTCGAGCATTGTTTGAATACCGAACATCCATATCTTTGCCTAGCAATCGGCAGCAGATTGCAAATCATGCTTCGAAAAACATTGTGCCTCTATCACGTGTAAATCCTTCCTCTGTTATTATCGTTCTCTTTTACGTGTCCACTGTTCGCTCTTATCGCTGTATTTATTTGCGCAGCGACTTAATAAGGGTCAAGCTAATACCGGAGTGTATTGTGCAACGGCCGAACAATAAATAGCTAGCGATGCTCGAACCAGTGTTTAGCATTAGATTCTATGGCAGAGCATCGCGTTCGCTGTTGTGGGAAAATCTCATTCGAGATTATGCGACGTTGGAAGCCTCGACCGATTCGTAAATTGATCGGAAGTTATTCCGTGTGATCGGTACGATTGTATAATCGAATGAATAATATTGTGGATATATCTAATGGAGTATTCTTCAACTATCCTCAAATTAAGAACGTGCTCGAAAGTTTCGGGAATCCCACAATATTAAATGTAAAACAGTAATCGCGAAGAAAGTATAATTGTAATGGTCCCTGAAGTTAAACTATTCAACTAAAACTCCTCCAAATGCCCCTATAAAACTGTCCGAATAATTGCTCTTCACTCTCCAACTCTCAAACTCCGGCTGCGCTCTTCGATCGCTTCTAGTTCATTCGTACAACGCGCGCACAGACACGCAGGCACACGACGAGCCTCTGCCCGTCATTAAAAGGTCCACGTAGATTTCGGTAGAAATCTTTTTGCTTACAGAAATTTCCTGAAAATGTTGTTCGACGAACTATCGAAGAATGCTGTGTGCCGTCTTCGATCGATAATGCACAGAACATCCGAGAATAATACGGTAAACGGGCCGAATAATGTTTTACAACACAATTTCTACGGATCAATTTACCAGCAGAGTACTTTCTCTAATACGATATTCGCCGAATGAAAAATATAGAACTGGTATGAAATCGTCCGGTGATAGCATAAAATTTCAATGAATTGTAATAACGTCGATAAACCGTACCCTCCGGGGAGGGAAAAGGATGTCTGGCTGCAGCGTGGGACGGAAAACATGTGAAAACAACACGTTTATCGAGCGATAAATACGTGTCCTCCATACCTGACCACCTGGTAATTTATAGTCGCTTATGCGGGGTCGAAATTAATTATCGACTCCGTTCCCGGCTCGAACTTACCAATTCATTTCGTGTGCGCGCGCGTAACTAATTTAAAGCCGCGATTATTAATGGTCCAACGAAACACAATGTAATATTAATAACATTGATTCAAACCGTGCTGCCAGTGCGTCGCGTGCGCGCAAGCGCGCGGTTGGTCAATAATTCGAAAACGGGATTCGAAAAAATCGTTCGCGCCATCTGTTCGCCAGACGGAGATTAGAAAGGCTGTGACATAGCGCCGAAACGAAAATTAGAGTACACGCGATGAGCGATCGGCGATTACATGCTCGGACAATCGTTTTATACCTCCGGCTTCCGGTATTAGAAATTCCTTTTTAGAAGAAAAGAGAATAGGGTCGAACGTGGTCTTTAACGGAAAGATAAAGGCGTAGAGAACGGAACGGAAGACAACAGGTTTCACGCACGCCGACACACGCTATAGACCTATAGAAATTGGAACAATCTCAGGATAAATTATGGAAATTGTTATGTTATGCCTGCTACGATAGGCCTGTATATAGACAGAATTGCTCATAAATATTTAATCGTTCGTGGACTATGAAAATAGAAAAAGGTAATAGCGAAGGTAGGACGAAAATAAACGGTAATTGTTTGTCGAACAGTGATAACGTATTATTCAACGACGGCGTAATTGTTATTCCGATAAGAACAATAACAATCACGCAGGATTAGCCGTGGGAAAAAGAATGTCTAATTATCTGTATTCGAATTGAAGATATAAGGAACTGTGCGAGATAAGCGCGGTATCGTTGGTCGCGTCAAATATGATGATGTAAACGATTTTTTTTTTGCGTGAAGGTTAGCGTACGGTTATCTTCGTTATTATTTCACGATCATCGATAGTTCTCGAAGACGAGCCATGTATTTTGAATTTAATAGCGTTGTAGCCGATACGGAGACGAGTTCAACGACCTTGCTTTATCGTGACCTTGAGGTGACCCCGAGGACAAACGAGTTCCGTTATAAGCGAAAATCGTAGCGATCCTTTTTTCCTGAATCGATATGGTTACGCGCAGAGTTAATAACGTAAATCGAATTGTTAAAAAATTAAAAATTTTATTTTTTAACCTTGACTTTGCGGGACCCCTTTCTCGCAGCGCTACGGCAAACGTGTTAAACATTTTCGACCATTCGCAAGACCCCTAGCTGGCAGTTCCGATTCTTCCGACTCCGAGGCTCGCAGCCCCGGCGTTAACCGGATAAAGATACAAAAGGCCTGGAAGTTGATCGAGCGTTCGGTACCGGAGGCGGATTGATTTTCCCGCGTATTCGAGGAAGGCCTTCGCGCGTTCCGACGCCGGTCGGGCTTCCAGAGGCCGACGAACGGACTTTCTCGGGATCTTTTATCACGGCGTTTACACCGGAAAGGCCTCTCGGGGAAGGGCTTCTCGGAAGGTTGAATCTCGTACATGTGTTTCGGCCTCGTCGTATTCTCCGCTCGAACGAGCCTCTGGCTCACGCCGCGCCGCCTACCTCCTTCGTCTTCTGCGCCCGGTGCACTCTGTGCCCTCTCTCTCGCTCTCTCTCTCGCTCTCACTCTCTCTCTTTCTCGTTTCTCGCTCTCTCTCCTCGTCCCTCTCGTATCCTACCCGCTCCGGATAGTGGTATCCTTCCAATTACCGGATGCAAATATTGCCGGGGACGTTGCCTGAAAAGGCTCCCCGTCCGCGCACTCGAAGGCTTTTCTCCAGCTCGTTCTATCCTCCCGGCGATTACGCGGCAATTAACCGATTCGCTCGATTTCGCGATCCATCGCCGTCCCGGGCTCGTTCGCTCGGTCTACTCGCTCGCTCGCTCGCTCGATCAGGGTCATTAGTCCGCGCGATTTATTCTTAGCGCGGCGTCATCGCGGCTCGAATTCTTGGCACGGCCGGCCGAGATGATAAAACTTTCGATCCGCTTTCGGCGCTGATAAATCTGTTATATCGGCTCTGAAAGGGGGGGGGGGGAGAGATCAGTTCTACCCGGACGACCCGTCCCGATGCGTCGCCTCGTGGATTTTCGACTCGGTCTCTCTACCCGAGCTCGCGAGCCGTGCCAGTGTTTCGTAATGGGTTTCGGGGGCTTTCAGCGTTCCCGATTCAAATAATTCTGTGTATTCTTGCCGCGCGGAAAGGTCGCAGCACACCGGGCAAGGCCGTTTTGTCGCCGTTCAACGGGACTTTTGTTCCTCGCTGCGAATAGAGAATTATCGCGTTCACCCGGGTTCTGTTCCCGATAGGTTTTCTTTTTTTAAATTACGAACGCATTGAAAAATCACGTTTGATACTACCTTTTCGTCGATGTTCCTGCCAACGCTGTTTGCGCGTGCGACGCGTTTAAATAAAATATTCTAATAGCCGTACCATTACTCACGATATTGCGTACATTATTAAATATATGTTGGTATCTAATCAATTGCTACACGTTTAAGTATTGCATAAGGTACCGCATCAATTTCATAACCACAAAATGAAAAAAATCATGTAGAATGAAATTATTCTAGGTCGGAAGAAATGTTTAATTTTCGAGGTGAAATAGCTCCGACCGCAAAGGGTTAACAGAATTTTATGAATCGTTAAGAATTCGCTAACCGGTGTCAAGGAGTGTTTTCGATTAATGATTTCTCGATTTTCCCAGGGTCGCGGTCTATCGAGCGAATTTCGTAACGCGGTATCGCGAACAAAGAGCGCGATGTTATCGCGCAGCGACGTGGGATCGCGAAGTAGCGCATAAAGATTTCGAGAGACCAAGGTCTTCGGCGGCGGCGTTGTTTGGAAAGTTTTCGACCCGGCGAATTTACTCGGCAGCGTCGAGTAAATGTTAGCCCGTGGTGTGCCGTAACCGTTACGAACTACCGGTTTCTCGCGTAATAACGCGGAACGAAGGTTTAACTTTATCGCGAATCGATCCTAAACAGCAGCGGCGCGGTGCGCGACGCGGCGGTCGGCGTCGGCGTCGGCGGGTCCGATTCGTGTGCGGTTCCCTTATCGCGATGTCAAGTCCCGCGCGTAAGACGCGAAACCTTATTCGGATCGTAAAACTGCTAACGATTCCGGAGATGGGACACAATCCGTGTGCCCGTGAAAAATTGGCGAATAAAATTTTAATACTCGATTCGCTGCCGGCGGGTTTTCATATCCGCGAGTGAGTGAAAGAGAAATAGAGAAGATGAATGAGAGAAAGAGAGAGAGAGAGAGATAGAAAGTACGCGAGTCTTTCATCCGGCGCCGTCGGCGTGCACGGAATTCATATTGTGCCCGTTATTTTCGCGATACTCGTATTCCCGGTAATGCTAACATTAGTTGAGACACGTATCAAAAGCGTTCTGTGTATCACGGACGGCGAATCACCGTAGGAATCGTGCCGGGAAATCGTTGGAACGCGGCCAATCCACCGCGTCGGTCCTTTTAGAAGCGAATCCGTCGCGTGCTACGGAAATCGATAGACACTCCGCTCTTCCCGGGCCAAACATTGATTTCGTCTCATTCGTGTAATTTGCTTCGCCACGGGTAAACGCGCCGCGCCACACCGCGCGACGCGGCTCGACTCGACGCGAGATACGCCTCGCCGAACGCTTCCTCGATCTCTCCTCCCTTTGCAAAACTCTCTTCCCCTTTATGCTCGATCGTTCGCCCGTACAGCTAGAGCAGAAACGAATATTGCATTCTCTTTCTATAGGTGTCGCGCTCGGATCCGCTGTTGGCACGATTATAGAGAACGGCTTGATGAGATTCCGACCTGTGGCCGTTGTTGAAAGTTTTATCGTCGTTATAGAAAATAAAAATGTTCGACTAATATGCGGCATGGCAAAAATGCCGTCTATTTTTATAGCAGCTGCGCGAAATGAAATATTTTGGCAAACGCTTACAGGAAATTCCTCAAATTGCTGGCGAGCGTAAAATTCTCGGCTGTTTTTGACAGTTTATTAAAAATTGTAACGCTCGTATCTTGATCGCAAATGCTCGCCCGACTTCCCTCTGACTCGCGAATATTTGCGATAAGCGATACGATCCTCTTAAAAGTTAATGCATTTTTAATGACACTTGTTTAGAAATCTATTTTTGTTGGTGTGCAACGATTGCCGCTTCTAGAAACTGTAAGTTTAAGGGGCGGTTTACAGTCCTCGGGTATGAGCGACCCTTGTATACAGGGTGGGGCAGTAACTATTAGCACCTCAGATATGTTTGAAACTATAAGTTTCACAGAAATATTTGCTGAAACAAAATTGCACAGTCAGAAGGTGGCCATCCGGTGGCGATAGTAGTTTTTTTGCAGGTGGACGTATTTCTTTACTTTCTATGACCTTGAATGACCTTATGTAATAGGTCGTTGAACTCGTTTTAAGATCCTCTATCGTGATACGGAAGCCAAAACATACCGATCCATTAAAAAAAATGGAGGTGACCTTCAAATGTCCGAAGTACGTCCACCTGCAAAAAAACTACTATCGCCACCGGATGGAAACCTTCTTACTGTGCAATTTTGTTTCAGCAAATATTTCTGTGAAACTTATAGTTTCAAAGATATCTGAGGTGCTAATAGTTACTGCCCCACCCTGTATAAGAGGAAAGCGAGGACCGTTGGCTAGTCGCAAGAAAACTATCGAGCTTAGCACGTCGCGTCGTCGTATCGTTATAAAAAGACCATTCTTGTTGTTTAGTTATTACTAACTTTATTAAGTTATACGCATTCACACATTAACATTGTACACGCGGTATTATTCCACCCTTGGTATTTCATTTAAAGTCCATTAATTTTATTTTCTACAAGACGAGTCAGATCGGTGAAGAACCAAATTACTTATTCTGACGGCGTCTTCGATCTCTACTTAGTCGGACGATACTCTCAGATGTGTCTCTGGTACTTCGTGAATTTCTTTCCGATTCTTCGAAGAACGTATATATAAAACGTTCTAAATAGGTTAGTACAGTTGCGTATGGAAATATAATTGAATTATCTTCTAACAAGTTCCGAAGTAAAAGGGAGCGAACGCGTTGGACCGCAAAGGGTTAATAGATTTGAAAAGCCGGCCGCATCTTTCGGAATTCCGTTTCGCACCTGGCGTTGAAGATCAAGCATTCTTGTTCGTTATCTTCCTCCGAACATCGTGGAAGCTTGTACCCGGAGACCGGTGTCCCGATAAATCCGTTTCCCCCCGATAGAGCGTGTCGCGCATCTATAGAGGGGGGACAGAGTACTGTTACGACGAGATTCCATCGCGGCGGAGTTCGTCGACGCGAGCGAGCGTAATTTCACGGTAAGTCGCGGGACAGGCGGAGAAACGGTGGAGAAGTTCGACCAGTCGGCTAGCTGGCCAGTCAAGCTTTTGTAGAAGGGGAAACGGAACTCGGCAGAAGTCGGTCGTAACGACAAATCATAGAGCCGAGAGCCGGTGCTTATCCTCGGACTGGTCTGCCAGCGGGTCTGTGGCACATAGCCGCCGGCGTAAACGCGGTTCGCCGCACTCTTGGGTGGCACCTAGATCATCCAGAGAAAGAGAGACTCTAACACCTAACTCGCGGCTGATTCGCGTCGCTGATCCCTCCGCGGCAAATCCAGATGATCTCATCTCGATCCGCGTCGCTTGGTCAAAGCTTTGCAACGTCTTAATAACTCCTAAATTTACTAATTACTGGTACCAGCTCGAGTTTGCGATTCTACGCGAAACATCGAATCAGATTTTGAAAGTCTACCTCGCTCATCGTTTAATTACACAGCTCTCGAGTACCCTAACAACGTCGGTTTAATCCGCTAACGATCGATCATAGCCGCACAACGGATGGATCGCAACAATTTTAATTATCGAGCAACCGGCTCTGCAACACGCAACTTTCACTGACATTGATTAGTCTCACCGAGAGTCCATCTTCTTCTATTACGTTCAGTTCGTCACGGAGATGGTTTTCAAGGATAACTAAGATCGTGTGTTCGACGGAGAATCGTTATCGCGGCTCGTTTCACCGCCTCGAGGATTCCAAGATTTTTCAGCGCCGCCGGCGCGGCGGATGGGTTATCAGGGTTTCGAAAAATTCCGAGATGCTACCATCGCTCCCGCGCGCAAGCAAATTGCTCGAAAATTTGGCTAGGGGGAGAAAAGTTGGAAGAATGTCGATGATTAACTGGCCGGGGATCCGAGTGTGAGAGCATCCGCGCTCAGTGGCTGGAGAACGGGAAGGCGAAGAGAATCAGCCGACCATTCCAGGCATACTTTACGTCCGGCTTGATTTGCGATGAGCCCACGATATTAATAGCTGATTCGAGACGGGAATTGGAGCGAGCATTGCTAGCCTGCCGGTTGGATCGCGCTTGGCCGTGTGCTCTAGCTCCGCTGTCCTCCCCAATTGGTTTGCTCCCTGCCAGCTCGCGTCATCCTTTACTTGTTTACATCGCTCTTTTTCGCGCCGAGCCGGGCACGCGGCTCTTCGTTGTTTAGCGATGCCAGCAGCATCGATGTTTAGCTGCCCTGTGTATACCTCCAAATTAGTCGGTCCCTAATTTCCTGGATTTTCCCATGGTCGGGGCGAATCTGGCAGGTCACAGGGTCCCGCCTCCTAGGCCAGATTCGCGTGGGCCTAGTAGTTTCTGTTGGCGAAAACTGACTTCTTTCCGTGTTCGTTTCCCCCGCCCTTCTCTAAGGCCCTATGTATAGCCCTTGGAAGAAAATTCAATGTTTTCATCATTTGGACATAACAGATCTAGTCTTTCTTGGTACTTATACATTTTTATTACAAAATAAATTACATTACAAACAATGAAATTAAAGAAAATAGCCGTTTGTTTACGGAAACAAGAAAATAACAAAAATCTGTACGACAAAATGATGGCACATATACAAAAATGAAACATAATTTACGTACATAAAATATATAATATTGTGCTTAATACTTTGCGTGGCCTCCCTTATTTTTCAGAATAGTCAACATACGTTTCGGAAGCGACTTAAAGGGTTTTTTAATATATTTTGGCGTTTTTAAATATGCAAGGCTTTGGAATTGTCTTCCGTCTTCGTAAACATGTCTTGCTAGTTGTGCCCAACAATTTTTAATTATGTTGAGATCTGGCGATCTCGCTGGCCACTTTAAGACACTAATTTTGTTTTGCTCAAACTACCGCTTAACGGATTTTGCGATATGCGCGCTCGCATTATCCTGCTGAGACGTAAAATTTTCCCCGGAAATTGTCTGTCCGAATTTTATTAATTGTTCGTCCATCGAATCTATATAAATTTTGCTGTTCATAGTTTTCTTAATAACTTTTACTTCCGGCCCAAAGCATTACTTCTCCGCCACCTATGTGTCTGCGGCTTAATATTCTTTCTTCTTTCCGCGGATCGTGAAAATAGTGTGCGAAATCATCCGGCCCATCTAGATCGAACCTTTTTTCATCGCTAAAAATAACACGACGCCATTTTTTTCTCCAATGTATCTGCTCTTGTGCAAATTTCGGACGCTCCGATTTATGCTGAACGGTTAAAGGTGGTTTTCTTTTCAATTTCATTCGAACTAAGTGCGGACATTCTTTTATTATCCTTTGCACATTATGTACATTCGTATGTACCGAAGAATTCGAAGCTTCTTTTAAAATTGCACGTTTTCCGCGATCGCTCACTGCTTTCGGTCGACCGGAACTCTTTTTGTACCGTATGTTTTAGGATTTTTTAATAAATTATACACCACTTTTCTGCTTCGATGTACAATACGTGTAATTTTTGAAACCGAGTAATTCTCTTTATGCAATGTGTTTGGGATTGGCCGAGTGAGCCGGCAGCGTCCGCGTGCAAATAAATAGAGCCGTGCGCATTGGCTCTTTGCGATCTAATCGGAGATTTGGAAGTCGAAGATCAGCTCGCGGAATCAATCATTGGCCGGCACCGACGAGATCGATTACGATCGATAGTCGCCCGCGAAACGGGAGTCTGATTGGCGGATCGCGCTATCGACCCGTCAAATCACTCGCTCTACGGTGACGGCTAACCGCCAGCTGATCTATCGTGCTGTTACGTTCGATAACTCGCTACGCAAGCAACTAGCACATCTCTGGCCTTCTAAAATCAACCGCGCGTCTCTTAACCGGTATTTTGGAAGGAATCTATCGTTCATCTTCCCGCGACTTTTCGGGAGTAAAAGGTCTTTGTAATCGGTTTCATAGTGTATTTCAGTGCTACTGAATCTTGTAAATATTACATTGTGTCGTACAAGAAGTGTAAATAGACGAGTCCCGGTTGGGAATAAAGAAGTGACGGTTAAGTGGTTCAGCGCTGTTTTCTATCCTCCCTTCCTCTCTAACACAATGTCAAAATCGTTTTTATATCAGCATCGGATAAAGATTTTTCACTAGCCATAGTGTAATTTCGATAGAAGATAATAAGAAACGCGCACAATATTTAATGCACGGTAAAATAGTACACGGTACAAACAGTCCGACGGTTTAGCGTTAACTGCGGAGAAAGAATTTTAAGACTGTGTCATCGTTTTGTCGCGTCGGTGACCCCGGTTCTTTACATTTAGACTAGAATCTGTAACCTCCGCTTAACTCCGTCGGTGTAAGTAACCTTGAAGCTCCACCGAAGTACATACAGTAAAGCTCCGACTAGTGTCCAATTTGGGGGGTCCCGATTCCTATCCAGGCCTACTCACACCACTCCCTGTCAACGCTGTGCCGTGCCTGGCCGCGCCGCAAGACGGCGACTATTGTTGTCGGTTCGGGTATATCGGTGCGAACACCACTATACGGACGCAACGAATCGAATGTTCAAACATCTTAATTTTCATTATTTTTTCATGGGACCCTTAAATACGTATCTCTGGAATTCCTCTGATTAAAACAAGACCAAACACGATATAATTTGAATTGTATTTAGTGGTTTAATCGACTGTGAAAGTTTCGTCATCATGCTTCACGTGTAGAGTAAATATGGGCCAAATTATATCGTGTTTGGTCTTGCCTTAATCAGAACAATGCCAGAAACAAGTCAGTGAAAGTCTCATAAAAAAATAATGAAAAATAAATCATTTTGAATTGGCATTACATTTTGAGAACACGAGAGCCTTTAAACTGTGTCGGCGACACCGTTGGCCTATTGTAGTCTCGCTCAGCCCGAGCGGAGTGGTAGACGCAGCCATAAATTAGGAAAGCAAGGAAGATCACGATTCCTTTCCACTCCGGTGAACCACCCCCTGCCCAAGAATCAAGGGATTACTGTATTATCATTTAAGCATTGGTTCCTTGTCTTATCACATTTGTTGTATAATTTTAATTGTGTAATGATAACGTTATTGCATATTGCCACGACTGGCTGCAAAGCGATTAACCAAACGGTATTGAAGCAAACTGATCTGTATCAAGATCTTTACCATTTCGTTATTTGTAATTATTAATTTAAAAATATATTTTTTTTACAAGGTTGTAGCGTAATTTACTAGACATCTAAACGAGAAGTTACTGAACATTTATCCGAAATCTTGAAACTCGCCAGCCTGTTCCAATTTCCTTACTCTGTGTGACGTGAGAGAAAGCGAGAGATTTCAAACTTTGAAATCATTAAACATATATTTTTCAAAACATTTAACATTAAATAATCTTGGAACATTTGCACATTTCATAAAAAACTAGCTTCCCCAAGTTATTCCTTGAAGATTTGTTGACAAAAGCTGGGAATTTAGAAGAAGGAATAATGCTCGACTCATCTATACTTTGCGAAATAGTATAAATGAGTATAGGGTAAAGGTTCCAGTCACCGGATATTTAGTGACGACTTAGCAGTTTTTATTAATTTAAAGGCATTCCGTAATTTATTTTGCTTTATTTTTGATAAACGATCGACCATCAGCCTTTTCTCTGTATCGTCAAATTCTGTAACCTCCGTTTAACTCCGTCGGTGTAAGTAACCTTGAAGCTCCACCGAAGTACATACACGGAGAGAAACGTATCAAATTTCATCACAGTTTTCAGAAATAGCAATATTTACGAGTGTGCCATCTTTTTGTCGCGGACTGTAGTCGTTCTCATCGCCGTTAGCGTACCATAGTTGGCATAGTCGATACGGTATCGTCCTGATACCGAAGTTCTTGCGTTAGTCCGTGTTCACGTTCACGTTTATAAACGTTTATAATATATATATACAGGGTGTCTCACCCGATTTTGACATCTTGATTTCTCCGCTATTGTTAGCCGTACCGAAAAATGTTTCAGATAAGAATTGAATGGTGCCGAGTGGGGCATGGTTTGGTGTTATTAGTTTATTAGTGCGTGAACGCGTTCAGGTCATACGAAGGTCAACTTTGTTTTTTTAAAAGGAATTATATACTTTTTAATACATCAATCGATGCGGTTGGACATTCTTTATAAAAAGGTATTAACCTATTTATGTTGAAAAATTAGTCGTGTAGGAGATATTTCGATTTAAATAATTTTACGTATGATCAATGTCGTTTAACTGTAAGATATAAAAGCGAACGTCTTATTGTTAGTGCGACAGTAATGATATCTTAGAATTATTTAAATCGAAATATCTCCTAAACGATTAATTTTCAACATAAATAGGTTAATACTATTTTATAAAGAATGTCCAACTGCATCGATTGATGTATTATATTAAAAAGTCTATATAATTCCGTTTAAAAAAAACGAAGTTGACCTTGATACGACCTTCACGCGTTTACCCACGAACAAACTATTACACCAAATTATGCCCCACTCGGCACCATTCAATTCTTATCTGAAACATTTTTCGGTAGGACTAACAGCGGCGAAGAAATCAAGATGTCAAAATGGGGTGAGACACCCTGTATATATGTATATATCAGTATTTAATAAAGCGTTACGCGCAGTGAACGAATGTGAGAGTAGACAATATTATCTCTTCAGCTTCTTTGCACCTGCGCTTCAAGCTCTCCTCATTTCACAGAACTTTTCAGCACCTTCGATTTTAACAGATTGTAATAAGTCTCCGGAACAATTATCTAGAACTCCGCTCTAGATGCAGATAGAGATGTCTTCCAGCAGACGAGCGTCACGCGAGTCCGGCGCCAGTCATTTTTCCGCGCGTTTAATTTAAACACTGCTAGAGTCGTGTTCGAACTTGTTAGCATGTTCGAGCTGCTCGTTATTTTCTCGAAAGTGTAGCACACGTCGCCCGGATCCTTCAGGTGCACGCACACCCGGTCGCATCGGTTCGCATTTATTCAGCGGCCGGCTACTTCGCCCTTCGTTACGTCGCGCCAGCCCCTTCTAGCTGCATCGCGTTGCACTTCATTGCTCTGCACTAACCAGTGTTACACGGCACGCTTGGTCCTCCTCCCTTTCCGTTAACGACCACCGTCGCCCTCTCAAAAGCGGCGTCTCTCACCCTTCGAAGTTGCATTCGAAGTGAAATCAAGAACGCCTTTCGCTACGCTCGAGCTTCGCTACGTCCTTACCCTATCCCCCGCGCTCTAACCTCGCCTCCTTTTTATTTTGTTAACGACTTCGACTCCGGACGGCTTCGTTATTCCAGCCCTTCGTGATCCGGAACTCCATTTGTTCACTAAATTCCCGCGGCGGACCGTTAAACACGCAACTCCTCGGAGACGCTCGGACGACAAAATCTGTTTATGCTTTAAAACAGTGAAATCAAAATTGTCCCCGTCTTAAATGGTCAGGTACAAAAGTAAAAGTCGATTTCGGACGACAAAATCTGTTTATGCTTTAAAACAGTGAAATCAAAATTGTCCTCGTCTTAAATGGTCAGGTACAAAAGTAAAAGTCGATTTCTTCGAAGTTTCAGGCAAGAACGATGTTCAAGTACTAAGATAAACGCGTTCGAGCGTGTGACGCGAGTTCCGTCCAGTTCCCGTCGGATCCGAAGTCCGCGGATACGTTTCTTCGGCACTTACGAAAATGAACGAGCGAAATTGTGCCGGTACGCGCGGGCTACGTTAACGCGGTGATTCCGTAATATCCGCGGGAGGAGGTAGGAGAAGGACGAGGAGGAAGAGGTTCAGCTCGCCCAACGCAGTCGCCGGTGGTTTCCATTCGTAGCGGCGAAATTGCCGGGGAACAACGTAGACGCGGTAAACTGCATCTGCGGTTTTACGGAATTGCTCGTGGATCATTCGCGCAATGAAAAGTTCCAGCCGTAATCCCGTGAGAATCGTAATGCTTATTCGCGACAAATTGAGCGGCCGCCGCGCCGTGCATTTCCGCGCGCAGTTTTAAGAGCGACGACTGCGAAGGAGAGGGAGAAAGTGGAAAGAGGAGGTACAGGGACCAATGAAGGAGAGGGAGAGAGAGAGAAAACACTGCGCAAAGATGACGTTACCGATTTTTAAACGAGTAACGAGTTTTGTCGACGTTCGAGTGGGAATTCTGCTCGGCGGGGATCGGTGGAATTGAAGCGAACGCGTCGAAATGTAGTCGGTAACGCTCTTATCGGCCCGACGACTTCGTAATCGTCGAGTCGAGGAGTTCAAGGTCTTGGGAGAGGATTGCCAAGTGGTCGTACGTACCACTTCCCGACGCCAGGATCGTAGCTTCCGGCGGAAATGACGTTAAGCCGAGAGCTGCTGGTCGACATTGGAAATCGATCGTCGCGTTGACGGCCGAACCCTAGACAAGACTCGACGCGACGCGATCGTCCAATTCCTCGACGAATGACGACATCCAGACGCTTAGACGCTGCTGCTCTCCGTTACATTGTTTTTCGGATTGACGCATCCCGTCTCCATTCTACGCGCGATCGACGACCCCCAGATATTCTTTGATGCGATCCGTACTCGGAGCTTCGCTGGCGAACGGTAATACTCCGCGGGTCGATCGTTCACCGAACTATTCGATTGCGAATCCATTTGCTCGCTGACCGAGAAAACGGATTGCCGCGTTACTTGTCCGCGAATAGATTTCCTGATCAGCTTCGCCCAAACTTCGCTCTCCCCTCTCAAGCATTTTATGCTACGATCCTACGTTATCCCAATGCGGTGCCAATTTCTAACGTGTTTTAGAATTTTCAAAATCGTTTCTTTTTATACGAAAGAAAATGATTACGGTACAAAACTCGGTCTCAAATCGCCAGTCTCTCGAATCGGTTATCGAAAACCCGAGCGAGCGTCCATCGTCGATAAAAAGGATATGTAGAACTCGTAACGCGTGTCGTTGCGTAACAAAGTAATTTCACAGTTATCGCGGCTACGGGAGAAGCGGCCGGGCTCGGTGTCACCGGCGTTCCCACCCAATTAGCCTTCCGTCGGATTAATCCGGTTCGATCGCATCTCCTCGGAATTCATTCGCGGTGCTCGCGTGAAATTGACTCACGATGACGGGGGCCGGTTTCGAGATCGGAATATCGCGTCGTCTCCGTGGACTGGAATCAATAGGGTATTCTGTGATCCTATTCTGTCCGGGACAGGGAGCTGGAACACTGTGTCCTTGTGTGGATGGCGGGAGGAGGATCCGTGTGCGTCGGCTCGCTTGTCTGTACGTACACGGCCGGCATCGCGTCCGTGTCGTCGACTCGAGTTATCGGCCGACGATAATGGAGGCACATTATCTCTTGTTACTTTACCACGGTTGTTATTCGCCCTCCTGTATGTGGGTCATTCATTGTTCCTCGTCCCCGCGTTTCCACCTTGTCCATTCCACCGATGTTCCCTCGTATCCGAGTTCCCCGACCCCCTAGACTGTGTGCGGCCCGCAACACACACCGTTCGCGTCCACTTTCTACATTCCCCCGCGTTCCTTTCCTCTGTCCGTCTCTGTCTCGATCGCGTCTATCGCGCTATCGGCCAAGTTTCGTGGCCCGTTTAGATGCGGTTTAGCTTAGGTATATATTTAGCTGCATTTGTGGAGCGGATGCTGTCGTTGGCCCGAGTCCAGCGCCGGTCGCGGGGATTGCACAGAACGGCCGTAGACCGGCCCTCTCTCCGCACCTTTCTTCGTTCCACCTTCCGTTTCCCTTTGTCACGGACCTCGCGGCACACAGGCCCCCGTGCCCCATGGCTTCGACGTTCCCGTAACTCTTGTCACCCACCGATCCTCCACCCTCCCTGGTTCCACGCGCGTTCCGCGTCTATTGTACACCGTCTCTCCACCCGCCCGACGATGAAACTTAAGTGGTAACGGACGGAGATAATGCTTTTATCCGTTGTGCACGTGCTCGTCTTTTCCTCCCCTGCTTCGGACACCCGGGGATTTTCGTCCCGGAGGCTGCGCGACGATGATGGACAACGCAGACTGTCGCCATCGCTGCCACGCCATCCCGGAAACCCCTATCGGTCAAGTTTCTCTCCCACCGCAGTCTATCTTTCACGCGATTTCGACGTGGTCGTCCATTGCTCGAGGCGCTGCCTGTGGTGTCGTGTCGATCCCGGAATTGGAGGTCGTATCGCGACTAGATTAACGGTTCATGAGTGTAGAGTCAAACTCCGGAGAACACGTTTCTTTATTTGCTATTTTACAAGACTCGGCTTGCTGTCTCCAAGTCGGACTCGGCTGTACTTAGGGTTGTTGATGGATCGGAGAGCAAAGAACAGGTGTAGCGGAGGGCCGGAGACGGTTCACATTTTTAGTTTTTTTTTTCTCGTGGGGAAACCTTGTATAGGTTTCTCCGTTTCCCTGGGGAGAAACGGAGGGTATGTGAGACCCTCTCCAGAGTGGGGGGACCGGGCTAACCAAGCGCCGATCCTCCCTCTCCGGAGCCAACTCACTAAAACCCTACGCCCGCCTAAGCTATTGTAGAAAAATGCCAGGATCTACCGCGGACTAACCCTAACCCAAACCCGGTTAACCGAGCGAGGTTTCTCTAACCCACACTAGCCCGCAGAGAACGGGTCTTAGGACCCAGAGAGGGCCGGTTAACCCCGCTCGGAAGAGGGTTAACCCGCACAGAGCGGGTTTCAGAGCCTAGAGACAGCGGGTTAACCCGCTTCCGAGTGGGTTAGTAGCGAGGTAAGATAGATACTTCTAGACAGTTTACTTCAGAGTTCAAAGATATACGAATATACACGTACATGTATTATGGAAAAAAGAAATCCCTTAATTAAATTAATAATTCAAATAGTCTTAATGAACTTGAATATTACCAAATATGTATACTTACTTCCCTATCGTGGTAGGATCGCTTCTGGTGGTAAAGGAACACATTTGGCAGCTTTTCTTTGTTTTCTATTCTATGTACGTGGAGGTTACAAAAGAATATTTGTTTTACAGAAGCTATGTACTACTTTATTGACCAAAGGAAAGTGCATTCGTATTTCCTCCGCTACTCTGTGCAATTCGTGTGTTACACATGTATGTACCATATTGGGTTAGGTTTGGGTTAGGATTATTACATAAAATAAAAAAATCTAAAAATATATGTACATATATTTTGGTATCGTACTAAACATATGTATTTTTTAAGCAAAGATACTTTGAAAAAATGTGACAGGAGATTGAAAATTCGAAGATTAATTGTGAAAAACTCGCAAGAAAATTATTATTTTATATTGATTTAAAACGACAGTTGTGTATTAAGATAGTATACCTTACAATATATACAATATTTTTATGCCATCATAAAAAAATTAATTGAAACCAATAAACTTAATATATAATCTTTGGTTTAACGTTTTACTAAGGACACGGTAGATGGTCGGTGGAGAGTTTACTTAGATACCTGAATTCGGATCCGCGCTTACTACTTCGCGCGGAGGGTTTTACCGGTTTTACGACGCGACGTTTTACCTTTTGCTGTTTATTAAGTTATTGTTATTAGACCTTACCCTTGCGAGGGTTAACTATTTCGGTTTCGATACACCATACTGTCGAGCGGACAGTCTAGTCGTTGAATTTCGGATGGTGACCGTAGCAAGCAATAAAATAACGAAACGCTTCGGTCCTAACAAAGCATGCCGACAAGGGAACATATTCAGTTGGTACAAGCCGATTTTGATGAAACTTATGTGACATATAGTTCTTCGAGTTTTTTCGAATTTTCCTCGAAAATTTCCATTTAAAAGTTACAAAGGTATTAATGATCCTACCGTACTCTTGTGTAACCGGATTAACCTGGTTAATCCTAACCCGAACTCGGTTCGGTTCTCCTAACCCGAGTAACCCGCCTAACCGGGTTACAGGAGACTTTTGTAACCGGGTTAGGCGGGTTACAGAATTCTTCTGTTAGGCGGGTTACTCGGGTTACAAAACCCGAACCGGGTTCGGGTTAGGATTCGCATCCCTGGTTCACATCGTTGAATGTGAAAAACGGGCAACGTGTGAACCAGCTCCGGCACCTTAAGGTGCCAAAAAGGGGGGGAGTTGGCCCCTGAACAAGGGTTGTTTCAGTGGGTATGGACAGGGATTTAGTCCCGTTCCGCCATCCACCACCTTTGGCGGAGCCGTGTCCCACACTCTCCCCCTCAACCGTCTACATCAAGCTGTTGGGGAGGGGGGGGGGGGGGGTGTAAAAAAAGGATCGTTGATGGATCGGTAGTCGAAACAGTTCTGATCTTGTTGCGATCGCGTAGAAATTAGTCTTGGGAAATTGGATATGATTGGCTGGAAGGTGTGTTTTAAACGATGACGAAAGTAGTGGAAAATTAGGAAAAGTAGGAGTAGAGGTACATTCGGTTACGGGCGGCCAGTGCAGTCAGATTGATACCCAAACGGATACCATTCCTCTCCTCCTTTCCTCCTTCCACTATTCTATTCCACCACCACGAGCACACTTCAACGACCATCAAGACCGTAGACTGGTAACGTATTGCTCTGGTCATCAGAGAGTGGGTCCATTATTTTTGTCGATTTCCCCGTTCCGGTTGCACTGCTGGCGGCTACGGCTAATACCATGATCTCGGTACGCTAATGGTAAAACGGTCCCGCATGTGTTCGTCAGCTTGCGTGTCCTTACGGTTTGTCGAATATTTTAAATTACGGTGGACTCGCTATTTTTTGGCTGTGTCTTTCGTCCTTTGTAGAGGTCCTAAATATCCCGATCGTTGTGTCGTCAGTAGGTTGGCTAGCTGACCTTCACGACGGAACACTGCCAACTGGATTACAATTCATCGGGTTATGCGATCAATCGTCGTTCGTTAGACGCGATCCTTGCATCGTGCATACCAGCGAGTCCCACCATTGGTTCTTAAAAGTTCTGGAATGTGCTATCGCGCGATTGGTCCCGTGATTTTTGCATGCATTTTCGGGGTTCTACCGTATCAGCCGCGTCACGATTCTGTTTCACGGTAGCTATGCAATTGTCGAGCCCGCATCTTCCCACGTTTTCACCGAAAGATACTTTGCACTGTAGAAAGGCTTGTCGAGAATCTACAGTATAAAATCTCGTCACCGCAGGCTGTATATGCACTCAACGTAAAAAAGACATCAATGATCGTCGCCTGGCGGGATTGTAGAAATTCACGTGGCCACATTTGGCAACAAGACATTTTCCTTCCTCGGAGAAATTGTCATGCCTAAAACGAGTGACAGTTTCCAGACTTTTAGCTCGTGAATCGTCGGGCAACTGCGACTTTCACTTTCTCGCTTCGGTGGCAAGGATTTTCTCACGTCTCAATATTCACATTCTATAAATCTCTTGATCAGCATTTCCGTGGACAGCCAGTTCTTCCAGTACCGTATCGCGGACAAGGAATGCGAGATTGTGTCAAGTGGCGTACACTCGCGGTCCGAGTGTAGCCGCATGCTCGAGGTGACGTTGAAAAAGGAGGAACACGAATATCGGTAATATCCTCTTATATCATTCTCGAATACGTAGAAAGTTATCTTCGTGTATGACCGAGTCCAAAAATATTACCAACAGTCTTAACCCTTTCGGTACGGAGGACCTGGCCGCGGTTATACATTCGTGGGACGGGGAAGTTTTCCGCGAGAGTGGTTGCACTGTACGACAGCGTAAGCCGCGAAAACATGTTTTGCGGCATTCATAGAAATCTCGAGCGTGATCGACACTAAACTTTTCATTCGGACCGCGACAGTCATCGGTGACTGACGCGGAATTTAACGTGTTTAAAAAACATTTCTAAAATGTTTATACCGCTTTGTCGTAACCTAAACCGATCCTCGGCCGAAAACCGATTTCGACGGAATCTTATCTCGCGGATCAGACGGAAAGACAGACGTTTTAAAATCATATTTATTTCTTCACAGTACATTAATTAAAGTAAATGGCATTTTTATATAAATAATATGTTCCAATATCACAAAATTAAAATAAATAACAAAACTAATAGTGTAACATAATAAATAATAGTAAAACTACTTCCTCGTCTTCCTTGGATTTTCCGAAGGTTCCTTTTACAGATATATATGAAAAATACAAGAAACAGGCCAAAGAGAATTCTGTGGAAATTATCAGGAGGCAAGGTTTGTTTAAGGGCAAAAATTATTTCCAATATTTTTTCCGGGAAAGTTCCAAACCCTGGTTCTCCCATAAAGGGTTGAAGAGAGGTTTCGTTACCACGACTAATAGAATGCGGGCGGATCACTACCATTTGGCTGCTTCATTGGCAAGATTTAATATAATCTCCGACGGCAAGTGTAGTTGTAACCAAAGCGATGAAACTTTAAACCACGTTATCTGGCAGTGCGAAAAGTATAACATTCAGAGGCACAAATTACTGGATTCCCTATGTAAAATGGGTTTCCAACTACCTCTAAATGTTGACATGCTCATAGCAAAACCTAATATTAAGGCTTGTATTTGTATTCACAATTTTTTCACAGATTGTAAACTATTTATATAAATCTTGTACTATTGCAACATCAACTTGCAACTTTGTAAAACTAAATTGTAAAGCGAAATGGACCCAACTAAGGGCCTAAAGAGCTTCAATAAAAAAAAAAAAATACAATACTCTTTTCATACCACAACAAGAGCCTGCGTGGCGTGATGGTAAGCGTGTCAGGTTTTCACGTGGAAGACCAGTTTTCAAATCCTGCCAACTAATTCGTTTTTTTCTATTTTACTGTATTTTATATTTATGAATCATTTACCTCGATGTATTTGTATATTATTAATTTCAATAGATTCGATTCCACGCATAAAATTGCGTGACGGATGGGTAAGTATTGTAACCCGACGTTTTCAAACCGCGTCGTGTTCTCAAGAGTTTCCTCGATCTCAAGAGGTTTCCTGATCTCACTGTTTATGTTGACTGTTTATATTGGGGCAGATAATGCAACTCACGAGTTTCGAACTGCATCTTTCGAGTCAGTTGATCAGTCAGTTTTGTTCCACAGTGAAATCAAGAGCTTCTTATAAAAATGAATGATTGTATCTATTGAAATTAATAATATACACATACATCGAGGTAAATGATTCATAAATATAAAATACAGTAAAATAAAAAAATAAACGAATCAGTCGGCAGGATTTGAACACGGTCTTCCGCCTGAAAACTTGACACGCTTACCATCACGCCATGCCGGCTCTTGTTGTGGTCTTGTGTGAAAAGATTATTACCTCTAAATGTTGACATGCTCATAGCAAAACCTAATATTAAGGCTTGTATTTGTATTCACAATTTCTTCACAGATTGTAAACTATTTATATAAATCTTGTACTATTGCAACATCAACTTGCAACTTTGTAAAACTAAATTGTAAAGCGAAATGGACCCAACTAAGGGCCTAAAGAGCTTCAATTAAAAAAAAAAAAAAAAAAATAATAAAACTAATAGTGTAATATAATCAACGACAAAACTAATAGTGTAACTTGGTGTGATAGTTTTCGAAACAAGGGGAAATGCACAAGCCCATATTACATTGTTCGCACTGATACTTGAATGCCGCCAATTGGCGGCGTTAGGACCCAGAGAATGTTTGGTGGATGCCGCCAATAGGCGGCGGTAGTACCGAAAGGGTTAAATAAAAATGTGATTGGGCGTTGAACAAAGAGATTGTAACCGTACATTCAAAATGTTAGAACGCGTTTCGTAAATTCATTGTTGATTCAGATGTAAAATGAAGGAAAATTTCTACCCTCGCAGCACCATCTTCAACTCGTGTTACAGTTTATTATTGCAGTGGAACGATACAATACCGCGTGTACAGCGTTGAAGATATAAAATAGCGGTGTACGTATAACTGTATGCTCAAAAACTCGTAATATGACAATGCGTTTAACGGGACAACGCGCTCGGTTCGAATGTTTCTCAGCAACTGTCTTCGGACTCCACTTTTCTTGAGCCAACAGTTTTAGAAGTGGCGATCGTTGCACGCTAACGACTTCGAATAAGAATGCGCGCGACTAGATGAAATGGCATATGTCTCGAAGCTGCTTCGAAATTTGAACCGATAAATCCTCGAGATCCAGCAAACGCGGCGTGGATTACATACCCATCGGCGTCTTCAACTTCCGTGCACCGGCGATCGTCGCATATCCCAGGTCAATCAACATAGCTGCGCGCGCCAGGCGACGGTCCCCGGCTGTTCGCATTCAGCGTTTCAAGCGGATCAAAGCGGAGAGATCAAAGTTAGGGGATTCAGCCGCGCGAGATCGGTCATTTGAATCCGGGGAACGCGACGAATCACATTCAGGCATCCGTGTGACTCCGTACCAGCTGGAATTGGACTCGCAGGCTCGACGATCCTCGTTCCATTAGCGATTGCAGTTTTATTAATTCGCCTGTAATATCCCCGTGTAAACGGCGGCGCGTTCGGTTCGCCCATCGCCGGGACTCGCGAGCTTATCTTTCTATCTCGGTGCATGAATATCCCCGTCCCCTCTCGACGAGCATCTTATCGGCATCGGAAACTGGTCCTGCGACGCCTGGGTCCTCGATCCACTGCCAAACAGTTTCGAAGATACAGAAATCGGCGTGCATTGCGCAGCAATGGCCGCGTTTCGTAATCGACCGGCATATATCATGAGTCCGTTGGAGAGAGAACGTCGTCGTCCGGTTTCGAACGTGCTCGCGAGGTCGACGAGTTGTTTCGCGGTCATTGATATTTCGGTACCGTCTATCCATCCGTTTGTTATTTCTCTTTCGCTAATCCTGCTGCTCGTCGCATAGTTTATGCGAGAAAAATGAAACGCCAGCTTTTTCGTTGGTAATGAACTTCGTATAGCCTCGAGAACGCAACTATACCGTTGGAAACTGTCGAAATCTGTTGAATATGCATGCTACTATGAATCATGTTGGATTTCTCTCCTCCGTTCTAAACTTGGTCTTGCGCGTTCTACAAAAGAGAGAGAGAGTAACCTGAAGATCCAAACCAAAAATGAAGGGAACAAGCCTATTGTTCCCACAACGCGAAGGCATACTGTTGAAGTCGAAATGTTGTAAAATAAAACTCAAGAATTTTGTAACATTCTAATGGGTGAGTTTACTAAACCTAGAGTCGGTTTAGGCAGGATATACCTGGTGCTGTTACCCATTAGCTATTTAAAATAAAATTATTGTTGAGAAGTTACCTATTTCACTAAACTGATTTATTCCACTAAACATCATATCCCTTAACACATACCATCTAAATTGCGTAAACTCGTCGCGACGCGTACAAACGAGCCACGAAAGCTTGAAATCTGATTTTGTCCCCGAACCTGCTTCGCCGGAGTGGTCTTCAAGTCGCTCGCAGCTTCGACGTCCCATTCCTCTGGTTTTTATTTTTTCGGAGCTTCATCGAGGGATTCGAAGGGGAGAAATAGAGGAGGAGAGACAGTCGAGCAGGAGGGGAAAAAGAGAAAGAGCTGCGACGAGAGCGAGGAGAGAGCTACGTTTCTGGTTGACCATGAGTACAGTCGGCCATAATCTGCAGGTAGATCCAGCGCGAGAGAACGTCTTTGCCATCGTCCTCTCTCGCTCGTCGGTTTCTTTCTCTCTCTCGCTCTCTCTCTTCGTTTCTCTCCTCTATCTGTTCGAATCGCCTTGCCCGTACTTTGTACCATCTTCTCGGAGTCCCCGTTCTTCTCCGTTCGGCTGACGAAGCAACGCAGTCGGTGTTGCCGTAGCACGCGGGCCACCGCCGCTCGATATAGCGGCACGAAAAAAGAATCAGATTAGAATCCTCCGGAGAGAACATAAATCTACGGTTGGCAATCCCAGCGACGTTCGTCGGTGGCGTCGTTTTCGTCGTGCTCGTCCGCCGGACCGGGCCGGGCCGGACTCAGCCGGGATCGGGCTGAGACGACTTCCCAGCAGCGCCCACGTATCGTGCAGCAACCAGCGAAATTACGTCACTGCCCGATTCGTTATCGACTCGCCGGCGCACCGGTTCGTTACATTGTGCCGAACCGGAGTCGTTAGAGGATGATCGCGAAACCGCTGCAACCATCCTATGCACCGCGATGTCGCACCGATAAGCGGGCGCGTGTCCGACGATGCTCCAAATGCACCCGGAACATCGATTAAGAAACACCGCGACTAACGAACTCGCCTGATTGCCCGTGGCTAATAAATCACACAGGAACGATTATGGGTTTCGTCGTATCGCACGAAGAGATTTCGGCGAGCAATTCTCTGCGGCTGTTCGGACGATAACAGCCTCGAAAGCGAACGAAGACATTTGTTCTCGGAAAGTTTAATGGCACTTTTGTTTGTCACGTTTAATCGCGATCGCGCGCGAAAGATTGAACGAAAAGTAACGAATAGTTTTGAAAACCACTATTTGGAGCTTGTAGAGTGCGCGTACGCTTGAACTTCGCTGCGAGGCGTATTGGAATAGATCAGCCCCTTCGTGTTCGTAAATCTTTTTGCAATGTTTATAAACGCATCGGACGGTGTTTCGATGCTTCTTCGAGCACTCGCTAGTAGAGTTTAGACAAAGTTTAGAGTCTGCTGAATCGAAGCACGATAAATTTCTGTCGAAACCTCTCGTTTGAAATTTTCTTCGAAACGATTTTCACGAAGAGAAATTAAAGAAATTTTCGCCTTGTTCTAAACAACACGTAACCCGGACGGTGAAATAAAATTGTTGGACAGCAACTAGACCAAGGAAGCGTTTCGCCAACTATAGTTTAGGAACAACAAAAACGATCGTTGCCAGCGATAACAAGGTGGGAATAAAAAGTAGACGGTGAAAGGATTTTCTTACGACTTTCGTGGCCGAGATAGGATTCGGTAACGAACGCAGGGAGCTTCGAGCAATCAAAACAGGCCCGATTAAAAATACAGCTGGGTACGTGCATGAAAAGCGTAAACTCTGCGGGCGCTCGTTAAAAACGCGAGTTTACGTTCCCGTGTATCGCCTTGGCTCGACCCACGATTATCGAAGCGACGCTATAAATAATCCAGCCCGCGATTACAAAGGTTAGCGGGCGCGTAGAGCTCCGAAGTGCACTCGATCCGCGACCGTCGCCACGTACAGATCTATTTCGTCGGGAACAATATTCCCCGGGGAGCCATTGCACCGTGCAGACTCGGGGAACTTTGACGAAACAACTGAGATCTCGCTGGATTAACTTTTTAATTCTTTCTTCAATTTATTTGGTTCGAATTTGCTCCGATATTCCGAAGATAACCAAAGACACGCCTCTTCGGAATAATTCGTTGCCCGCGATCCTTATCCGTTCTTCTCGTTTGAATTTTTTTCTGAAAATCTCTCGATTCTACCGAGTAATTATTATTCTTAAAGTTTGTAGAACGCTCGTCTTTCTAATTAACATTTACGAAACAGCAGATACTACCTCTGTTCAGTAATTTCGTTAGGATTAGTTTACTCGCGATATGTAAATGTAATTCAAACTACTATTGCATAAACAGTCGTCGCAATGTAAATTAAGTCACCGATGATAAAACGAACTATGTATCTATAATAACAGCACTAATTACATAACGCACATTGTTTGCTGCGTCAGTAATTCGCTATTCCATAAGGTCATACCGCATTGTGTTTGCGGAAGCTAGCAGAATGCTCTCCACCGCGAAACGCTGATCGTGTCTCTTGCTCTTAGGATTTGTTTTTGTTTCCGATGCTGTACTTTTTATCTGCATCCGATTAAACGATTTTAACAAGTCATCGTTTAACATCGAGCGTGGTGGTAGAATAAACTTTGTTGTGTCGCTGTTGCGACTTCGGCTATCTTCTTTCGATGGTAGGTCAGTAAATGTACTGCGGATCCTCGTACATATTAATTCATAAAATACGATCAAATTTTGGTGATTCTTTCGACAGAATCTCATGATCCGTTTGGCGAAGGAACGCTTAACCAGTTTACTGCGTTCGACGTGTATACACGTCAATCGAAATCTCTATTGCGGTGCAATAACAATAATCTTTTGAAGAATTAATTGTTAATTTTTTATCAAATAAAAATGTAATTCTTCCTCGTTTTTCGTAAAATTTATAATAGGACACATTGCCCTGCGTTCGACGTGTATACTCGTTTTAATTCCGTTTTTAATTCTGTACTCTGTGGGGGATTTTTAAAATTAAATTTCGCAGTTAAGAGGTTAAAGGGACGATTCTCTATAATTACAAACATTTACAATTGTAGGGATACGCAAGCGCGTGTGTCCGTGTACACGAGCGCCGCCTCTGCGCGCAACATAGTCGCCGGACCAAGGGATCCGATCTTTTCTTCCGAAAAGAACACCGAGATAGTCGCCGAAGGCGTACATATATGGTGATTGGTCGATTTCGGTGGCAAACATCGGATATAAAAGAGAGCTGAAACGTACGTTGAGTTCAGTCCGAGTCTTATTCCGAGTAAAGCAATTTTAACTTAGCCCTTCTCGAAGTTTCTTCTTCTACACAATGATTTAACCCGCCGTTAGTTAGGTGGGGTCTCACAGACCCCAGAGATTTTAGATTGATCGTAACGTTGCAACGTTGCCGTGACAGCGGGTCGGGCCTGAGTGTATTAAAAAATTTAATTTCGTGGATCTGTGTTTCTACTCTGAAAAATGACAAGCCTTGTTGGAATTTATGTAAAGAACAAAAATAATCTACTAGTACTTAATAGGTTATACTATTGCTTTACTTTCGAGAACGCTCGAAAGATACATTATATCTATGCGGTCCAAATCAAGGGACCCTCAAGCTTCAAATGTTTCTGAGATCGTCATTCGTTTTTCAGAACGATTCTCGTTCGCGTCATAGTTCTCGTAGAGTAAAGACGTGCCTCTCTACGTGAATTGAAATATATAGATTCGAATAAAATTCAATTAATAGTTTATACAGTGTTCATAGTTTATTTCCATACACATATTCCAATAAGCCTCTTAAGCAACACCTAATCTTATATTCATGAAAAACGTATTTATATCTATTGTTGGATTTGGTAATATTGCGTCAGCCAAAAGGCAAAAATGAATTGGGTTGTCTGTGAGAATCACTGGCTTCTCTATCTTAGAACAATAAACCAGATGTCTGCGGACCCATGGGTCTGTGAGGGTTTCGTATACCTAATTGCCCGGATAGAAGACAGAACGCAGACCTGGTCCTTTATCTTAAGTGGACAACGGACTTTTCCACGTTGCCCTTTTTGACTTTCTATTCGCTTCTGAATTAGCCTTCGACGCTGAACGACGTCCTTCCGAGCTCTACGCAATAAACGAGAGTTATCAGTAATATAAAGAGTATCGGTTTATTTTAACCACCCATTTCCAATATCTATAATACAATATATTATTTCGGTGGGTCTGTGAGACCCCACCTTACACTTTTGATACATTTTCCCATCTTGCCTACGCCGGGTTAAAGATTCGCACTGAAACACTGTTTCACTATGCTAAGAAAATCTCTAAACGTCGGTCTGAAATTTAGTAAAGATGCTCGCCGCCACAGTTGCATAGTTGACCCTCTGAACTTTCACGCAATACGGAACAGGACTTCGTTTGTGACCCCCGAAGCGTTTCGTTTTCCCTCACCGCAGCTCGGGGAGGCGGGCCAGGAGATTATTTTTGACACAGGAATATTTAAGTTACCGCTAAATTCGGATTTTTTAGTAGTTTGTTTTCATGGAAGACGCGATCGGAAGCAGGGTTACGTTGGTACGCAGTCGGCGAAGTGTCGGTTGCGAAACGAGCACGGTTGCGACGATGAAACAGCGGCGTGTCAGCATATGATATACCGGTCGGGCGGCTGGCTGGGCTGTCGGCCGGGATGTCAAGGCCGCATACATTTACATGGAAATACACACGGTGTACGAACCGATCGCGCGATTTCGTGCTCGCTCGATTCGTTCTTGTCCGCAAACTTGACGATCCATCTTACACGAATCCAAATACAGTTCAGAGATACATACAGTGGTACATACCTCCGTAACTATCGTGTGTCTGTCGAGCGACAGTTCCAGTAGAGGTGCTACATTCTTTGTAGCGAGCCGAAAGCAGAAACGGATAGCGATTGAAAAAGAGAAGTTAAACAAAGTAAACAGGCATCGTCAGGACCAACAGCATCGATAAAGTGGATTAAATCCCGTCGGAACGTAGCGCTCAAGATGAACCAGAATTTAAGTCCGAAACTGCGAGTTCAGTCCCTTCGTGGTAGACTGGAATGACTTTGAAACGGTCGCAGGTGCACAGAAGTGTATTTCAAAGTTCATACGTACACCAACGGCCAAAATAGTTGTTCACCCAAATGCAATTACACAGGGATTATGACTTTCAGTTTGTCGGAGCGATACCGCGGCTCTCGCTGTTTTGACTGTCGACGTTCCAGTTTCAAAAACCATACAACTTTCCTCTGCAGATTTCAAACTCTACCAGCGTGAAAGAAATATAAATCTGTGCGACTGTAAACTGACGCTACACGTATACGCTGTTGCCAGGAAATATTTGTTAACGGACTGTGCGCAGTTTCGAAGAGAAATAACTTGTGATTCTAGTTTTTACAACTTCTCGAAAAATATGTTCCGAAAGGAACAATGTTTCTACTGCACATTTCTCAATTTTCATCGTTCGTAGAATTATTTTCTGCTCGATCGTTCGACTCGCTATGGGTCACTTTATATTAAACAGCTCCAACATGTTGGCTTTTCCAAGTACGGCTAGCTCATAAGAAAATTAAATATCGACAGCCGGGAACCTTGGCGACCCGAATTGCGGTTTTTCATCGGAATATCGTTCGATCTGTTCCACTAATATTTCCATCCGCCATATCTACCTGTATGCTTCCTAATGTATTAATTCCCGATTGTTCGCGTATATACTTCGATACTCCAACGTGAAACAAAACTAATCCTGAGCGAGTGTTTTCCATTAATCGATTCCACAAATATAGTCGATCCTCTGTAATTCGAGATCCTCCGTTCCACCACAATTTTGTTCGTCCCCTTCCACTCTACCTTGAAAACCTCCGCAAATCTAAATACTAATTCAAATAGAATTATTTACCTCTCTTTTAATCACGTTAATTCTCTGACTCTCGAACTTGGGGACGCTCGACCTTTGCAAGTCAACTCTACCTCTATCGATCGATGGTTTATCTCTGCCGACCCTAAATAATTCCTGTCGCATACTAAACAATCCAGATATGTAATAGGAAATTGCAATTTATGTCCTTTACTTAACTAACTTTAAAGTAAACTTTACTGTAAATGAAATCGACGAATAAAAAACTATATTATACGTGCCGATCGTCATTTCGACTGATGTCGCCTACATTACATTGTAAAAGCAGACGCTACACCGCAACAGTTCTTGGATTTTGAGCTTTTTCCAGAACTGTTTTATTTCCACAGGATCCAATTTGTATTTCCTAGGTTTTTATTCATTCTGTTGGATGTTACATTCCGAC
>CM052200.1:2575183-2632933 GCA_028455805.1 Lasioglossum figueresi
AGAGTTGTAGAATTACGATCGCCAACGATTCGCAAGAAGATCAGATCTCGAAACAAACGCCTTACATATGAGTGAATTTGTAATAACAGAGAATCGTGAATAACAGTAGCGTTGTATAATTACGATCGCCAACGATTCGCAAGAAGATCAGATCGAAACGAACGTCTCGCATACGAGTGTATTTGTAATAAACTTCAGGCAGGGAAACTCGCAATGGAATATTTAGAATTTCAAAATACGCTCATTCAAAAAAGTCCCCGTACAGTATCATATTTGAACTTAAACTATGTGTAACTAAAAAAGTATACTGGATATCAAAATTTTGAATGAATTATTTAAAAGTGCGTGTTTCCATTAACTCGTATACATGCACTTATATAAATCCTAAAATTAGTTTTGCTATACTCAAATGTTGAATACAAAGTGAACGGATATAGCGTCAAATAAGTTTCCGTACACTATCAGGAAAGTTCGTGTTGTCAATAAACATATTGAGAAACTCGAGTCATACAAGTATGTTTCATGGAGGTCGTACCTTCCTTCGGTTTGCTATTATCAAGCAGAAAGTACAGAACAAATTCCTAATAACGTACAGAAATGGAGATACCGGTTCCAATTCGCGAATTGATTATAAAACTGCGAAAGGATGGAAAATCCTTAAGAGTAATTGCAGGAATAGTGAATGAATCTCGTTCTACGGTGCAATACATTACTGATAAATATCAGCAAACAAATTCTGTTGAAAATCGCAAACGTACCGGTCGTCCAACAAAATTAGAACCCCATCGCGAGCGTGAAATTTTGAAAGTTATACGCAGTGAACCGAAAACAAGTGCTCTCAAACTTGCGAATATGATTGACAATGATTATGGTGTTAAGGTTGTTCCTCAAACTATACGCAATGTGTTAAAAAAGTCAGGGTATAATGGTCGTACAGCAAGAAGAAAGCCATTTATCGGCAAAATAAATAAGCAGAAGCGTATGGAGTTTGCTAAAGCCCACACGTGTAAGCCAAAGGAATTTTGGAATTCAGTAATATTTAGCGATGAATGCAAATTTAACGTGTTTGGGTCTGATGGACGTGCAAAAAGTTTGGAGGAAGAAAAATACAGAAATGGAATGTAAAAATCTGCGTGCGACCGTGAAACACGGCGGAGGGAGCATAATGGTATGGGGTTGTACGAATGCTGCGGGTACAGGAAACTTGGTATTCATCGACGGTATTATGGACCAAGATGT
This sequence comes from Lasioglossum figueresi, assembly GCA_028455805.1. Lineage (NCBI taxonomy): Eukaryota > Metazoa > Arthropoda > Insecta > Hymenoptera > Halictidae > Lasioglossum > Lasioglossum figueresi. The sequence continues at coordinate 2,576,423 of CM052200.1, forward strand.
GTATTTAAATATTTTAAAGGATAATTTGGATCATTGTGCAAGAAAATTGGGACTGAATAGGAGATTTTTCTTTCAGCAGGATAATGATCCGAAGCACACACCACCTCAATCGCCGGATACTAACCCGATAGAACACTTACGGGACGAAATAAAAAGGCGTTTACAGAAACATAATATTAAAAACAAAACAGAACTGAAAAATGCGATATTACCAGAATGGAATAGTATTACGAGTGATGTGATAGAAAAATTAATTAATAGTATGCAAAAACGAATGTTTACCATACATAAAGCTAAAGGCGGTCCAACTACTTATTAATGTTGCGAAAAAAATAGAAAACATTCTATTATTCTATATTTCTGTCTTTTTTCATATTCCTGTATGGAGACTTTTTTTGTTCTGAACTGGTTATGTTCGCATATATGTTTAATTTTCTTGTTAAATAATAATCGTACGACAATAGCTTTTGCCACACGAATAAAAAAGACAATCAGAAAAATAATTGCAGAAGAATTATTCGTTTACTACCACGTAAAATAAAATTATTAACCATTTAAATGGTACGAGTTAGGTGTACGGAGACTTATTTGACTGAGTGTACAATCTCAATACTACGAATAGAGTAGAGTTACGAGTCCTAGCAGTTATGCCGTTCAGAATAGAAGTATACGGTTTACTAAATCACTTAAGAATGTCTTAAATTCTCTAGGAACGGCGCATCGCTTAACAAACAGAAGTGTATCTCTGTCGTGCATAAATGCAGCCCGAACTGTTTGCGCGAGGAAGAATGTGGAACTTTTCTGGTCGACTCTGTTAAACAACGACTATCTTTGGAGTTGGCGGGTCGAGATTTCGTATCGAGTTGGATCCGGTTAAACCGGCTAGATATTTCACCGTTGTGCGATAGATCTCGAGGCGGAGTGGTGCGCGAATGTTCGCGGGTTAGAGGGTTCTGTGCGAGCGGGCAGGAAAGCGGCGCGCGCCGAGATCTTCCGGTGGGCAATTTTCCTGCGGGTTAGCATTATCAGCGAGGTAATTACCCGTTCGCTACCGTTACCGGATCCTCGTCGAGCCGCAGCCTCGACGAGCCAGGGAATCGCGGTTGGCAAAAATTACTGGTCAATTAGCGGCTCGGCTCTCTCCCTTCCCTTTCTTTTTTCTTCCTCCGTTTCGCCTCGAATTGCGTGCTAAAGGATATCCAGAGTTGTCTACGCGGCTACACCGAAACCGATTACGGGAGAAAAAACAGCTCTGAAACTCGTCGCACTCTCGTCTCCCCACCATCTCGCGTTCTCTTCCCTACCCGATCTGCTCGTCCGAGTCGGTTCATTAAAATTAATCAATGGTAATTTTACGCTTTCGGTTAGCGAGCGTCTATTTAACGAATCCTCGCTCCGCTGCCGCGCCGCGCCGGGAACGATCGATTGCGATAGGACAGATCGAATCTACGGCGAATGATACGTAGTTCACCGCGAATGGGACAGTGGCTCGAAAACTCGAGCGACGAGATAACGAGATTTTATCCGTGGATGATATGCGTGTATAAGAAATCCGAGCTTCTTGCAACTCGATACGAGTAAAGATTGCTGCTATCTGTCTACCATATTTTAATCTCTCTTTTATGTACGCAGAGGTAACCTAAAGATGCGGTATTGTACGAAAACATTTTAATTGCCTTGAACGATAGCCGTTTTCAACCTGTAGAATCGTTGTTACGTTGAGAATAGAAGAGGTCGGCTCTTGGTTCGTCGTAGCTCTTTGATCGCGATAGATAAAGCTATACAATGTTACCAACAGTATTTAGCAAAGTACAACGCTATTCTAACGTGAAAAGCATCGACTAATGTTACCGTAATCTACAGAAAAGGACGTCCGTGAACAGTTTCTACGATCTCTTTGACGATTCCTCGGAGAAAAGGCTCGGTCGTCGCGGTGACGAATGACACAAAACAATAACCGCTCCTTCTCCGTCAAGATTTTGTTTGTACCGAGTCATCTCGGCTGAATCGAGAGATCGCGGAGACAACGTACGCGAGCCGAGCCGTGTCGAGCGGAGCGGAGCAGGAACGAGTCTTTGCGCGGCGGCGCAAAGTGGCGAGGAGAAAGCGACCTACTTCGCGGGCCGAGTAATTATAAGCCTTGAACCGAGTAAACGAGTCGTTGAGGCGAGTAGCGGCGTCGCGACGGCGCGAGCAACATCGTCGACGCCGACGTACGGTGGTCCGGCTCGAAGAATTTGGCGTCATTTTGTTATAACTTTCGAACTATTCGAAACACCGCAACGAAGTTTTCGCTAAAAATATTTTAAAAAACCAACTTCTTCGATCCGGACCACCGTGCGTCGTTCCACGAGGGATGTAAACCGACGAAAACAAATGAATATTTAGAAATTCATTGGTGCCAATATCCATCGGACAATCGTGTTAAAATTTTACATCTGTTTTACTACACTATCGATGCAACCAGAATTATTTATTTGAACCCAAAATAGCTGTGCATACCAGAGTTATAATAAATTGTGCACGGTACAGTTTTATTTTTATTTTATTTTCGCGAAGGGTTATACTATCAATTGATGCAAACAGAAATCGATTTTTTCGAGCCGCTACATTCGATAATCTCGGGTGCTCGTCGACAGGCATCGAGCGCTGTTCCAACCGTCACCGTTTTGTTTTCGCGCGTTCCCTCTCAGCTGTCGGCGCGCGATACAATTTTGCACAGTGTCGTCGCCGATTGATTTATAGGCCAGCGTGGATCAGCCTTGTCGCTGTTGCACCGCGCGACGCGGAAATTCGTTCCGTTTCATAAACGCCATAATAACACGCCCGATGTCGGAGGATGTCGGAAACGTTCCTAAATTATAGCTAGACACGGAATAGGAGCAGGGAGGACTCCATGAAACGGGAATTATGTGAGTCACGGGACCGTGGCTGCACCCACGTAAGAGTTGACAAACTATTGGCAACGCAGGAATCGCTGCGGTTGTCTGCCACGGAGTGTAATACGTTCGAGTATGTACTAACCAGAAACAGTAAAACACCGTCTTCCTGGTGTTCTGACAATTTCATTGGCAGCGACCTTAAAAATTCCATATACCGTACAGCCTCGTTTAGTTCGGATAAACTGTTAGACTGCGAGGTTTACGCGTTTGTGACAAAAAAGAGTAGATCGAATAATTTCGAATTTAGTACAAAATTTTTAAATCTGGACGAACATCTGGGTTCCCCATTTCTGAGAGCCTCGGCATCGAGACTGTTAAATGCCTCGTGTAGTCATCAAACACGATCTCCAGTTACGTGGAAACGGTAAACCGCTTCATCCCGGATTCAATAAATCCCCGTACAGTAATTTATGCACCGAGATACGTACTTTGAGCTTTGTGTTTCGATCTACGCGTCTTACGCGTGCAGAAATACGTGGTATCAGCCAAGCATCGGGATTATCTAGAATTACAGAAGCTTTGTTGCTCGAAGCAACGTTCGAACCGATTTTCGGAGCTTTTAAACAGTATCAAGGAAATCGGTGGTGTCTTCAGGGTTCTAAGGGCTTCGCGAAACTTCGCCAGCCCGTAGGCTTCACGGTGTCAGGAGTCCTGAAGATTGCCGAGGGTTCGGTTTTACAACCTTGAAACCCGAAACCTACAGGTCCTCTGGATCTCCGGGATCTCTGTCACTGTCGAGACCAACCACGCACTTGGAACCTTTGAGACCGAAAACCACGATTCGGGGCGCTCAAAGACCTCGATACCCTTGGCATATTCCCTAAATCCCCTAAAACGACCGACGATGTTGCAAACCTCGAGATCCACACAGCCGCGGCTCATATGTGGTACTATCAACGCATGCGATTTGAAAATATTAGCACGTACCGTACATCGAACAGAAAAAGGTACCAAAAAGAACTTGATTCCAAGAAATTTCACAGTAGGAAAATAGATGGCTGTTCAGCATAATCGCTTCCAGCGATCTTCGGTCCAAGAGTCATTCATTTTGGACGACGGCGTTCAACGAGGCTCACTTTCTAAATTCAAATCTCCGTTTCAGAATTTCTCAAACCGTCGCTGACATGTTCTATCCCAGCTGGCATCTTCGCGAAACACAGGGTGTGCGTTTTCCTTTGCTTGCGCTGAAATTCGTGTAATATTCAGTGCTGCGAGTGCACCTTGTTAACCGTCATTTTCACCGTGTTACTCCTGCCAACAGACTTTCTCCGGCCCTATCGTGTAGCTTAAGTACCGTAGTTCAAAGTATACACAGAAGAATATTAATCAAAAACGTATTATCGTCGTTGGAGGTATAAATGCGTTTTTATAGAAATAAAAAGTCGAAACGACTTCGTCGACGCTGGAAACCCGAACCAGAACGATTCTTCAAACGCAAGTGAAAATCTTGAATAAGGGTTCGTAATAACGACGTACCTTTATTACGCAGCCCTCGTTGGAGATTTCAGTGCACACAAGTTGCAGATGTTCCGCCAGTAGACGCCGTAATTTCGAACCCAAGAGCAAGCTGTGGTTTGAAACTTATGGAAGAAGGAATCCAGTGCACGGATTAGTTGATCTAAAACATACTTTGATTGCCTGAATGGAATAAAAGATCGAAGGCACAGGAGAGATTCGATTACCTAAATATATAGATTAGCTGAATGAAATACCATTTTATACTACTTCCAGTATCCAATCGCTTAGCTATCTCGTCCCAAAGAAAAATGTTCCTTTTACTTTTCCCCTAATTAGGCTTGACGTTTCCAGTAGACCCAGTAAAATTAAATGTCGAGTCGACAGGACCCCGAAGGATTAATGTCAGCAGGCTTGACGCCGATCGAAGGATGCAGAATTGGGGACGATAGAGGAGAGGCACGCACGCGTGCCATTTATGCTCGTGGTCGTAGAGCAACGCGGCCCGCAGAACCGAATTAAAAGTTAACCGACTATAAAACCGAGCTCGCCGGCTATGAAGTATCAGCGCTTGCTCAACGATGCGTCCTTCCACGGTTGTTTAACCGTAGAAAGGTCGACGCTCGGACGTATTACTGACCCGCAGGAGGTTGTCGCGGTTGTGCCAGGTCCGGGCCCTAGGGCTTGTTGCCCGGAGAACACCTTGTTAAACCGGAAGCAAACGCTTTCCCTTGGTACCGTACTCGGTAGCTTCGCGCGCGTCTGTTCTTACTTTAATGCGTCTGAGCTTACGCAAGCTCTTATCCCGTGTATCCAACCTAACGGGCGCGAGTACACGCAGTAATTTATGCTCGAACGTGCACGCGCGTCGGTGTAAATTACATCACGTCCCCGCGAGAAAAGCGGCAGGATTAGCTTCGTGCTTCGCTCTTAATCAGAGTCGGAGTGCATTTTGAGCGGCGGAATTGAATGGAATTAAATTATATTCCGTGGCCGGATGCTACGGTACGTGTACCGTATCGCCTGTGGATCTGCGGATCCAACGTGCTCGGCACTCCCGCTTGATAAACAATCGCCGATCGGCTGTATGGACGTTTCGACATCTAAATTTGTGAAACTTCGGATCAGAACCATAATAACAGCTCTTCTCAACGTTAACGCCGAGTCTACCGAGCCTTAAAAGTAACTGGTTACATGTCCCCTTATAAAAACGACAAGATTGATTTCATCTAGACTTTGTGCGGTTCCTATTAAAACGCGTGCTCCATCAAATAATATTTATACAATCAATTCTTATAAAATCATTTTTATTATTTCGATAATAGGTTTTGAGAGGACATGTAATAAAAACCATACAAAATCCGAGTAAACTCAATCGTCCGTGTTGCTATCGAAAGCCGATCGAAAAATTGTGGTCAACTGTTATTTTCATTTTATTATAATTCTTGCTCGAGTGTCCGTCATTATCCCATTCTCCCTGCCATATAATGTGGCAAGACAGCCTTGCATAAGCGCACCCTTCGCAGCTATGCAGTTGGGACGAAGGAGGCCGGTAACGAGACGGAGGATCTCGGTTCGTCGGACGACGCGTTGTCACGGTCCATAAAAATTGGCGTGACGGTGAAAACCATCGGAATCGAGATATCCCTATCAGCGGGTGGGCAGGCTCTCCATCGGCTGTCGAGTGTTCGGAGCAGCCCGCGACCGATATCGTATCGCGTAAACCGAGCTTAAAGGTGACGCGTGTGTCTGCCTGCAGGGTACCTAACTATCCCCGTCGGCGTTCACCGTCGGCGTTCACCGGCGGCGCCTCCCCTTCCCATTCCGGCCACGATTCGAGCACAGGGAGTCGAGCGGTGGCGCGTGGGGCTGCGGGGGCGAACAGGGGTCGGAAGGGGTCGGGAAAGGGGGTGGATGAACCCTCCCGATCAATGCAGCAGCCCTGACGCTCGACGATCCCGACGGGGGATCCGCTATCCGACCACCGTGCCGTGGAGAGACAAAGACCGTAGCCAAGGGCGGAGGGACGGAGGGGCGGAGAAGAACCAGCGGAGGACCATAGGGGAATCGGGGTGGGGCCAGAGGGGGGTCGGGACGGCTCGCCGGAACCGGCGAAAGGGAAACAAAGAGAGAAACACTCGCGTTAACACGTGCATGCACACGCGTTTACGAGGTGATGCGCGATGCGTGAGTGCATCGTCTGCATATTGCCCGACTCTCTCTTCCTCCCTCTATCTCTCTCACCCCGTGTCTACATGCCAGAGCCAACCCCTCGCGAAATCATGGCACGTTGTGTTCCCTCTGTATCGATGCTCCGGGGAACTACCAAGGAGAAACGATCGGACCGGCGAAACTTGTTTATTTATTAGCGTACCACCCTGTCGAGGATCATGAACGGTCTGGAAAAATATGGTTTTTTTTTACTGTGGCACATCGCGAAAAGACGTTGAACGAAACTCTGTTTAACCCTTAACAAGTTGAAGGTCACCGGAGACTGGCACCATTCTATTGGTTGAAAATGATTGTCATCGAATGAATGGCATTGAACATTAATTTATGATTAATTTGTGAGAACTTCGTTATCCGATATCTATAAATTGTTCGTAACGCTTTAACTACCGAAAGGTAGTTAAATAGGATTTCCAATAATTGTGCTGTACCAAAAGAAAGCATAGAAATTTTCTTTCACTTTACAATCTTAAATGAAACTATTGGATAACATTATCGAGGGTGACTCGTTAGTTCGCAATGAAAATTACTGTCACTGTGGAAGATTCCATCGAAGTGTTTGGTCATGAACCATAGATGTTTCAAAATTATGCAATAATCACCGGTCGGTAATGTGTTAACAACGCTGATCGCTTCTATGAACGAAATAAGTGGGACTCTTGCGAGGCACACCAAATTCGCGCGATATTCAGAGTGTTAATCGATCGCGCGATTTGTGGCTGGTCCCTGTTGGATTTTGTAACATTGCGTCAGCCAAAAGGCAAAAATGAATTGGGTTGTCTGTGAGAATCACTGGCTTCTCTATCTTAGAACAATAAACGAGATGTCTGCGGACCCATGGGTCTGTGAGGGTTTCGTGTACCTAATTGCCCGGATAGAAGACAGAACGCAGACCTGGTCCTTTATCTTAAGTGGACAACGGACTTTTCCACGTTGCCCTTTTTGACTTTCTATTCGCTTCTGAATTAGCCTTCGACGCTGAACGACGTCCTTCCGAGCTCTACGCAATAAACGAGAGTTATCAGTAATGTAAAGAGTATCGGTTTTGATGGAAGTTGAAGTAAGAAATCCAAAAAGCAACTATGTACTGTGATGCTTGAATAGGTATATTTATTGTGTGAGAACTAGACACGTGTGAACGGTTCGACAGTCGTAACGAGAGAGAGCATGAGCGAGGGCAACGATGGTAATCACGTGTTACAATTTCAATCACGTGATTGCTTGTCTCTTATCTCTTACTTTCACAGATGTCGCGATTAGTACAGTTCTAACAGGTTTATTTTAACCATCCATTTGTAATAGTCCCTTTACGATCTACCAGAAAACTGAATAATAATTAATAATGCCTCTCAGAATCGATACCCCGCTATCGATACATCGAAGAGCATCGAGCTAGCACCTTTCGAACGGTATTGGTAGTCGATCGGGATCCGGTGGATGCATCGTTCGCTGTGGAAACGGGAGAGGGTAGACAACAGGGGCGGTGGTTGTTAGCGATACAGAGGCTATTAAAGAAAATTGTTCCAAGGAAATAAGGGAGGAAAGTATTCCGTAGATTGGGTTGAAGTAGCCCGGGACAGGATTTGGGTGTTAGGGTCGAGATGCTGTAGCAAGGACTGAATCGTAAGGGAGCTCGCGATGAAGTGGTTATGGCTGTAGAAATGGCTCTGTAGAGTCTTGCTCGATTCAACTTCCTCGAGTTTCGAGCAACAAATCCTGACCGAATTGCTGACGTACCCACCAACTAAATTAAAAATCTCTCCAACTTATCAGACTACTCGACGCAAAGGAGACGATCGTTTCATCTTTTTTACATTGCACGCGTGTGAAAGTCGCGAACGCGTATGCAGGTTTCGCAGTCTATTCGGGAACGATTATATTCCATCGGACTACGTTTCGGCAACAATGGACCTATTTACACGCGAAACAGTGGCGACAGTGTTCTCCGGTCGGTAGGCCGGTCCTAGAAAATCGATTTGCCGCGGCGAAATTTTTGAAAAAAAGCGATTGTAACCAAACACAGCTGCGTGCGTCTCGTTTCATCAATCTCCAATTGAATACGGTTTCCGTCGCGCGGATCAAAAAACTGCAATCGAACGCGACTGTTTGACAACGTTCCCCATTGTCCCCGACGGATTCACGGCGTCCCCGATATTCGTCACACGCTGATAACAGGTTGCCGAGAACACCGCGCCCGGATGCCGTGCACCGCCGATCGAAATTTATAATCCCGGGTCACCGAGGACACGGAACCTACGTTACGGAATGTTGAGCAGGTCCAGAACAGTAGGCTACGGTGAGCCTATATCGATCGCGAGCTCCCTAGTTTCCATGGTCTCCGTCTCCATGGGGTTGCTGCACCCACGTCTCTCGTTGCCCCGTCCCCGAACAGAATTACCAGCAGCTTCCGCGTTACACGACCGTCCGGCCGTCCAGCCGTCCCGACGTACCCCGTTGCGAATCTCTGATCGTCATTTTTGCGATCCTCGATGAAACGGGACGCTTGCCTCGGTATTTATTTCTTCCGACTCCTCGCAGCGCATCTCCAAACATTTTCACCGTAAAAGCTTCGTCCACGCAATGCTTTTTGAACCCATTTGTACATTGGCATTTTATAATCATTTTACTGTATCTTCAGGCTTTCCAAACGTACAAATATATGCTGCTCGAATAGATAATGGAAAAACGTGACCTTGAAACGACTTTGAACTGAGAAACCCAGGTTCGATCAACGGTAACAACCGTAATCGTGTAATCCGTTATCTCGAGACACTTGATTTATCGATCAATTATCAAGAGATTACATGTACGTACAATCTGTTATTCCTGCAAGTATGTTCGCAGCTGTTTGCGAAGGTCGTTCGAAGGTTACAATGAACTAGATCGATAAACTGGTTTCGATATCGGTTACGACATTCTGCTCGATTAACTGCGAGGAATAATACAATATTATCAATCAATTTGTCATCGAATGACAAACATTTTTTATTTTCGCAATATAGTCGAATCACTTCGTCGTGACGAGTCCTCGACCGAACGACCAACACGCGACCACCCTCGCCGACATTTCGAAACTAATTACTCGTCCGTCGGTTCGTGACAGAATCCCGGGTGTTGTCGTAAAAGAGCATCGGGGAAATTTCGTGGAGGGAACGCTCGGTCCATGCAGGTTAGCTATAGTCTGAAGCGACTGTTTTCTGCTCGCGGCGCGAGCCGAGAATTTCGTGAAAACGGAGGCGACATGAACTTCGCGGAGCCGAAGAATTGGAAGTTTTTCTGGGCGTCCGCTGGGACAACCGCGAACAATAGAGGGAAAAGGAGAAAAAGGGAAACGCCGGGTCCCGGGATGGAAATTTGATGAAAATTGGGAACGAACGACGGGAATGGAGACAGAGAGAGAGAGAGAGAGAGAGAGAAACAGGTTTTTCAGCGGATTACGTAAACGAGTAATTACCTGTTACGCAGACTTCTTTAATTGTGAAACGCGCGAGCCATGTTCACTCGCGCGAGCTCTGCATAGATCGCCGTGATCTATGGATTAGATAAGACGCTCCTCGACATTTGCCGAGCTCTTGATATCGACACGCCGATGTAACGAATGCAACGGTGAATCGATATGTTGATGAAATATCGGCGTTACAGCGTAGACAGACAATTTCTCGAAATAAGCTCCGTAAATCGAAGAACGAGAACATAAATTATAATGGAACGCGAGCTGTCCGAAGTGTTGCACGAATAATAAATATTCGAGAAACGATTTTAAGGTACATCTAAAATTGATTTACCGCGAGTACCACTTAGATCGGTTCTCTGAATATTTATACAAACGTACGAATAAAGAGTTACACGAATATGCAATATGTGTCATTGTCAGCTACACGATAGTTCTGTTATAATTACCGAAATAATGTGTAGACTGTTCCACGTGTAATAAATGCAACGGTGAATCAATATGTTCGAAATATCGGCGTTACGGTGTAGACAGACAATTTCTCGAAATAAGCTCCATAAATCGTGGTACGAGAACTTAAATTATAATGGAACGCGAGCTATTCGAAGCGATACACGGATAATAAATATTCGAGAAACGATTTGAAGGTACATCTAAATTTCATTTACCGCGAGTACCACTTAAATCGGTTCTCTGAATATTTATACAAACGTACGAATAACAAGAGTTATATGAATATGCAATATATGTCATTGTCAGCTACACGATAGTTCTGTTCTAATTATCGAAATAACGTGTAGACTGTTCCGCGGGCAGCGGCTCGTTAAATTTGTTTCCCCAACCTGAATATTAACAATTTCGAATGGCCACGCGGTAAAGAAGAACGGAAGACGTTAATAGTGGAACAGGTCGAAAGCTCGTGCTTTACCGAGTCGAAAGAGAAATTATGGTAACGATCCCGGTCAACAATTTGCGTTCGCGGTTGTGTTTCACCGGGACCCACCGAAAATGCTCCGGCCGCTCCACGTGGAAGCCACAGAGCGCGATGAATATTTCACGAGACGCGCGACGAAATCCATGGAGAAATACGTGTATTTTTAAACGGGCGCCGCGCCGCGGAAAAGCTTAATAATAACAGTGACGTCGAGTATTGTTTGCCGGCTGTTCTACGAGAGGATTGTGGCAATTAAACGCGGAGCGTGGAAAGCCGCTCCGGGTCTTTGCCGGTCGCCGCCGCGTTCATCCTTTTCGTTTGACGTCAGTTTCGACCGAGAGAGAGCTATTGTCGTCGAGGACAGAGGAGCCGCGAGAGCAGTCTCGGAAACCCTAGGAACGGACACGGAATCGAAGAATTCGAGCGATAAGCCGGTGGCGTCACGCGAATTCTCATGCAAATTGCACGAGCTCCGACAACCATACCCTGATCACCGGCGATTTATTAAAATTTATTCTTGTTTGATCTACTCCATGGGACGACACGGTAGCTCCACGTTCGTCAGAATTACCCGACCGTTCTCGGTTTCTAAGAATTCGGATCTTTGTGCGAGCACAGCGTGTGCGGAAAATTAGCGATCCTGTTATTCCAGTTTCTTCCTGAAAGATTTCTTCGGTTGACAAGCGATTTAGCATAAATGCATACAATCCGCAGTCTACTCGTACAAGGTCAAAAAATTGGTCTTGGTTTAGTTCCTTCCATCCTACTCTTCCCGATATCTATTCCACCTTTCCATTTTTCAGCGACCATTCTAATTATACAATACGATAGTATACCGCGCAACGAAATACAGCCAGATAAAGTAGATTCTTTTAAACGAAGCGTGTAATAAAAACAGCAAGCATTTTGAGAAACAATTTCCCCAAAATCGTACCGCGTTTTCTCGCCGAGCGAAACGATCTTTAACCGGATGCCACAGTTTTAGCGTGCAAGAGTTAAGCAGGTCGGCCGAGAACGTGGTGTAAACTTTCGAAAAACCTGGCGTGCGAGGCGTCGCGCGTTAGCTAGCCGGACACGGTGTTCGTGCACGAGAAAGATGCAAGCAACTGCAGTTGTTACGGGCGCGTGCAAGCGCAAGGGCCGTCGAAATAAAAGGGCTCTCGAGCGGTGGCGACGGTGGCGGCGGACAAAAACTGAAACCGACGAAGGCGACGAAACAAAGGGAGGAGGGAAAACGTCCGCTTTGAAATGAAAATTCCATTTCGGCCGGTCTCGCGCGGCGGTACGCGTCACGACAGCCGCGAAAATGCCGCAGGTGCCCGGGAATCTCGTTGGCCCGGTTTTCGGCCCCCGCGTATCCGACCCGACCGCGCGGAAACGTTTCGCGTTCTCCGGGAACAAATGTTTGCGCCGACGTTTGACGAAACCGGGGAAACGCTCCGGAAAGAAATTCTGTCGCTCTCGGAATTAAACCGTCCGGTGCGCAGAGCCGGTTTGTCGTCGAGAATTTCATAAACTGGAGAAACGCGGCCGCCGTGAGATCAGGTGCCTGCTTGACCCCGGTAATTTTTTTATATCCTACAGCAAATCTCAAAGACCGCCGAGATAATACTCTGCGACTGCTAAAAGAACAATGGAACTTCGTTTTCTCGTTTATCTTTGCAGCTGTCCTGCGAAGCGCCTCCTTTTTAACTTATAAACCTGTCCACCGTATTCCGTTAACGACGTGGTTACACCGATAGTAATCTTTTTCGTACTAAACCTACCATCGCTGGTTAAATCGCTTGGTTATATCGGATCGATCTTGTCGCTTCGAATTACCTTGTCCAGCCTCTGTACTCTATCTATTACCCTTTCCGCTATGGTTATGCATATTGTAATCTCCAGAGAGGAATACCTACGAAGAGATCGAACAGAAATGTTTTTCTAATACCGCGGACAAGATGTTAGCGATCAAAACTTTAACAGCTGGAACCAAATACTTGAATATGCGCCCTCGAATCAGCCGCGATCGCTCCCCTAAGCGCCCTTGAACGAACTCGATCCGAACCCTCGTCACGATCTCTAATAATCTATGGTTCGACGACTCCGAGGAAAATACCCATAGTAGCTACCAGGAACGTCTTCCGCTCGATGGAACGGGCGAGTAAGAGAGGGTGAAAGGGGGCGGATCGTAGAAAACTAATTGTAAGATCAGGTAACCGGTAACGACATTAAGAATCTTTTATTCGGAACAAGGAGGCGCGGTCCCGAACGTATCCGGTATTCGCGTCCTTTTCGAGGCGCTCTTGCGGCCGTAATCCTTATTCGAAAGTTACTTCAGGCTTCCAGGCTGGAGTATTCCAACATCGGGCGTGTAGTCGAGACAGAAGAGGGTTTATATGACGAGGGACGATATTCCCCGGGAAGACTGCGGGAGCGCATAGTGGGTGGCGGCTCGAAATTTCCGTGCAAGACCGAACTACGGTTCGCGCTCCGCTGAACCTGATTTACTCCGCTCGACATTCCTGAAGGCGAATGCCGCGCCGAGCATCCGAAAACAGCCTGTTCTCGCTATTTATGTTTGGAACGCCTTATCGATACACCACCGCTGTTGCAGACGTCTCGGTTACCAGACGGAATCCACGTCCATTAGCGCGTCGTTCGATTTTACAAAGAGATCTTTATCTTCGGGACAAATGGGGATTTTTTTCATACGAAACCAATGGACGCACGAATTTCAAACTTTCGAGAAATTTCTATGGACGAATAAGTTCCATGCAGATAATAGTTCGAATCAGAGAACCGAGCACTTGCACGCAGAGACGTTAATGTGCTCGTGGAAACAGTGTAGCATAATGTTACGGAGATCGTACGACCGACTTTCCGCGGGAGCGGCATCCATTAACGAGGAAAATCGTTCTGGTAATTGTCGAAGAGGAAGGATAACTTTCTTCTCTCGGCTGTGTCTCCTCTCTCCTCGCTTTCTATCTCATCCTTGGTCCGCTGTCACCTCGCGGAGGAAAGTTGGGACGAGGTTCCGGCAACAAGTCGGGAAAAGAAGGACACCCCGCGAGCTTCTGGGCTGGCAAGCTCCACGGTATCCGGAGATTCGTATAATTCTCGTGCTAACGGGGATCCGTAGTTAACGCGACACGCTTTCAAAAGAGCGAACTTTTTCTCGCTCGAAATATCGCCAGGCTGGAAGACCTAATTACGGAACGAGCGATCCCGTGAGGGAGGCCGGGGGAGAGTTTGTTTTTCCACCGCGGAACTCGAGGACCGAGTAAACGGGGAAACCTTCCCGTTCGAGGAAAGTTTTTAATGCTTCTGTCCTCCCTCTCACTCATTCACTCTTTCTCTCTCTCTCTCTCTCTCTCTCTCTCTCTCTCTATCCTCTCTGTCCCTCCTCTCTCTTCCCCTCTTTCAACTACGCCGGAAATTTTCAATCGGCGGCATAACGTTAATCTGTTGCGACCGTGGCTGGAAATATTTTCAGCGGCGCCCGACCCCGAGTTTGCGATTAACTGCGCTTTGCGGTGAATTACTGGGATTGTTGACCAGTTTTTGAGAATAACGCGGTACCAGCCAGAGTTCTGGTTGATACTACAACGACGGGAGCGATATAACGAGAACACTAATTGTTTTCAAGGCTGGGACTTTGTCGTCATATTGGGTTGGTGCATATGGAATGTCCGATATGTAATAGCAATATATCACTTTTGTCGAAATAAAACCTATCGATCAAAGTAAGAACCATTGCAATCAACAGATAGTCAACGTATAGAAGAAATTGTATTTCTGTACGTTTACGTTTTTTATTTACAAAATTGCCATACGCAGTTCTGAACGGAAGGATTTCTTTATTGCGTTTTTTCAGTAGTTTTTTAACTCCAACCATTTCATACATTTTTCAAACCATTTTTCAAACCATTTTTCGCGTTACGTACGAGTTGTTTAGATTTTGAAAAATTGAGGTATAGAAGGCTAACAAAAAATGTTGACCGCTAGTGGAACGTACATATGTATCATCTACGTGTACAAACTGAAATCCTCGATCGAAGATTCGCTGTTTGTACTACGTTCGAATTTTGCAAGTACTATTTTGTAATTGTGTTATTCGAATATTCTGTTGCTCGGCGTCTCCAAACGAGCGTGCTCGTTCATCCTTTAATATTGTACAAGTCATACTGCTGGCGAGATACAGCTTTTTATTAATGTTTACTTGATTGATGGTGGTCTCCGCGAAAGTTTGGCGTGGCGTGTGGTTCGCTCGGAATGGAAATTTTCGGTTGCTCGTCCGCGAGTTGTTGTTTGCGATCCCGGAAGTTTGCCGATGAAAATTTAATTAACGTTACGATCGGACCGAAGCAATATTGCGGCGCGTGTAAAATCGCTACTGGACAGTCCGCGGCACGGTTAAGATCTACTCCAAGGCATTCGTCAGAGCGAACACCGAAAACGCGGAGCAAATGAATCGTGTGCATGATTCGTTCGAACACTGGCTGCTCTAATTTCTACTGTAGAAATTGCTGGCCGTAATATCGTTTCAGCGGCACTAACAGCACAACTTATTAGAAAACAATTTACAGGATGCTCTAAAATTTCCTTGGCAAACTGTAATATTAGTTTGCAATTATTTTATGCCAATATTATTTAATTGTACCAGCAGGAAAAAGAGACGAGAAGACACTTTCCACTGTGATAGTTCTGCTATTTTAAGATTGAAATTTGTACGCAAAGGCAAGGAAAATGTAGATTTGACTTTGAGAACATTAATTCACGGTACCGTGGAGATTAAGAAGGTGATAAAGGAACGACATAAGTGAAAAGTTCCGTGTTAATATGCGGCACGGACCAGTGCTGCGGCGAGGGATGCTTAATAGCCAGCCAACACTCAATCCCCTGTACCCCGGGTTTTTTCTCTTCCTCTTTGCCTGACCTTCGTTCCGCTTCCACCTCCGGCATGATAAATCTAGGGTACCGTAAAAACCGGTAATTATCATAGGCAAACAATTCGCCGGAATCTCTCAACCCTTCTATTCCAACCACTCGCTACGAATTCTGATGATCTCGCCATACAAAACCGTGTTCGTGAACATCCAGAAACTCGAACTTAATCATTTTACGCGCGAAACATTCTGTTTCGCTTCGACGCTAAACCTACCGAGCCTTACAAGTAACTGGTACATGTTCCCTCATAAAAATGACAAGATTCATTTCATTCAGACTTTGTGCAGCTCCAATTGTAATACGCGCTCCACTAAAGATACGCATACAATCATTTCTTATAAAATTATTTTCATTATATCGGTAATCGTAAAATAAAAAATCTAGAAACCGATCATTTTGACCGGTGATGGTAGGTTCAGTGTTAAGCCTTCTGCACAAAAATTCATACGATTCTTCTGGGATTACGAGGACGGGAAAAACTTAATGGACCGCGACTCCAATGTGGATATATTCATTTCTTATCCAACAAAGTGTACACTGTTCTATTAAACAGAAGAATGCGGACTATCGTATCTCTTTAATTACTAAAATAAGTGTTACACGATTTTCATAGAGACATTTTTTCCATACCTATTACGCGAAAGATAACGGCCAATTTACGTTCAAGCTCGGCCGCGCAGCACGATCGAGTAAATAACTTTCAAGTAACAGCGTGCGAAAAAAGTGGAAAAATTCGCGGCGCGTTGATACACAGTAGGATATCGCGGAATAAACGGGACCAACGATTTCCGAAATGATATTCGACGCGGCGTATCTGCAAATGCGCGTGCAAACACGGCCCCGCGAAGCGACGATTTTCTCTCGGCGCGTGAAATTCAGCTCCGCCAGCGAGAGGTTTCTTTTTTTTTCTCTCTTCGTCCCTCTCTCTTTCGCGGTGGTGCCGTCGCTTGAAAAATATTTGTCGACGCGACGGTATACCCCCCCATCTGTCCCTTTCCATCCGCTGTGCACCCCTTCGATCCAAACGAATTTCGGGAATATTCGCGGTCGAATATACGCCGGATGTTTAAACGATGACGTTCGGTTTAACGGACCGTCCCGATCCCCGGCGTTTATTTCGTACAAATGAATGTTGCGCGGTTTCGCGTACAACGTGATCCACATCCGCTCGTTAATTTCACTCGGGAGTAATCCGAGCGAGATCGTTGCCACCGCTCACCGACGCCGGAATCGTCCCATCGATCGTTCCCATTCACTCGGCATCGTAAAGACGCGCCGGGACAGCTGCGAGGCATGTAGACACGCCGATCGAGTAATTGTTAGTACGGTATACTGGTATTCTCGCGCCATAATCGCGGTCTGTTGATCGATTTGCGATCGCATTACCGTACCCGGTGCCGAGGCAGCCAATAACCTGATTTAGGGTGGCCCAGCCATTAACTCTGGGATTTGAAAAGAAGTCACTGTATTTGCCCTTGGTTGATCCCTTGCAGATCGTTCGAGCCTTGTGGTTATTCGCACTGCGAGGTGCCCGCTAGGAAAGTCGAAGGACCACCTTCCGTTTTGGAAGGAATGAAGAGGTTGCGAAATATACTTTAAAGTTGGTGTATTTCACAAGAACTAGTGAGGCGTAGGTTTGGTACAAGCGTTAAAGTTGATAGTCTTGAGAAAGAATGATTCTATTTGAGTGATGTTCACTGCGAGATTGTTGTCCAAATTCTGCCTAACGCTTTGCGTTTGGGTCCGGATGGGGCCCAATAGTGGTGTCGCTAGGCGAAAGGAAGGATGCTGATTGGCGCGCTAATGTCGAGAAAGCAGGGGTGTTTTACACTAACTGTCCCTCGTACCTGATCTTCGCGGGTCAGTGCCGGGGACGGAGTGTCGTAAAGTGGGCACGCTGTCCCTCGGCACCCTCATTTGAAGGGTGTTAGTCCCGGTAAAAAACATTCTGTATTTATGGCGAATTGGGGATATGCAGGTACGGAACGAGAGTTATTGCTTTACGACCGGAGTTTCGGCACAAAAATTGTTAACATAAAAAACTCGCCCCGGCGGGCCGCTACAGTCACCTTACATACTCCCAAGGGTATTCCCAATGTTTACACTCTGACGGCACACGTTGCGTACAATAAAGTCTTGATCCAAGTCCCACGGAGGCGATCGATCTTAGTCCGTTCGCCTACCCCTTCCACTCGGGGGCCATACACCAAAAAAATCATATTCAACGGAATTATTCTAGATCGGAAGAAATGTTTATGCAAAGGGTTAACGCTTAGCACTCGAGTGACGCCTCTGAGGCGCCATTAATAATTGCTGTACTATTATTTAAAATATTGTTTACATTATCAGATCTGTCGGAATCTAATCAATTGCTAAACATTTAAGTATTGCACGAGGTATTACATCAATTTCATATCCACCAAATTTAAAAAATCATACAGGATGAAAATATTCTAGATCGGAAGAAATGTTTAATTTTCCAGTTAAAATAGCTCCGAGTGCAAAGGGTTAATTTATTTACCAGCTCCCAGAGAAAAGTTCGTAGAAACTTACGATCGAAGTTTAAGTATTGTAAGGATGTCCGAAAATAATATCACGAGTGTAGGGTTTTAAAGGAAACGTTTATTTTAGTAACATTCGTACGCGTTACAACGACAACCATCTCTTACGGCATAACATTCGGAACTGATCTTCCGTTCCCTCCGTGAGGAACAGTCTCGCACACCGACGCTCGCTTGTTAGCTATTCGTTTTTCATTTGTCGCTCGTGCAATGTAAACGCACACACATACACGCTCTCCAACAAAACATTTGAAACGATTTATAAGAATACATGCTGTCACAACTGGTTGCCATCCTTCGGACAACCCCGTCCCGCGACCCACATGGGCCACGGTTACTCGAACCCTTACAGTATTTTAGATCTTTGTACAGTCCGCGACAAATAGATGGCACACCCGTAAATATTGCTATTTCTGAAAACTGTGATGAAATTTGATACATTTCTCTCCGTGTATGTACTTCGGTGGAGCTTTAAGGTTACTTACACCGACGGAGTTAAGCGGAGGTTACAGATTCTAGTCTAAATGCAAACAACCGGGGTCACCGACGCGACAAAACGATGGCACAGTCTTAAAATTCTTTCTCCGCAGTTAACGCTAAACCGTCGGACTGTTTGTACCGTGTACTATTTTACCGTGCATTAAATATTGTGCGCGTTTCTTATTATCTTCTATCGAAATTACACTATGGCTAGTGAAAAATCTTTATCCGATGCTGATATAAAAACGATTTTGACATTGTGTTAGAGAGGAAGGGAGGATAGAAAACAGCGCTGAACCACTTAACCGTCACTTCTTTATTCCCAACCGGGACTCGTCTATTTACACTTCTTGTACGACACAATGTAATATTTACAAGATTCAGTAGCACTGAAATACACTATGAAACCGATTACAAAGACCTTTTACTCCCGGAAAATCGCGGGAAGATGAACGATAGATTCCTTCCAAAATACCGGTAAAGAGACGCGCGGTTGATTTTAGAATGCCAGAGATGTGCTAGTTGCTTGCGTAGCGAGTTATCGAACGTAACAGCACGATAGATTAGCTGCCGGTTAGCCGTCACCGTAGAGCGAGTGATTTGACGGATCGATAGCGCGATCCGCCAATCAGACTCCCGTTTCGCGGGCGACTATCGATCGTAATCGATCTCGTCGGTGCCGGCCAAAGATTCCGCGAGCTGATCTTCGACTTCCAAATCTCCGATTAGATCGCAAAGAACCAATGCGCACGGCTCTATTTATTTGCACGCGGACGCTGCCGGCTCACTCAGCCAATCCCAAACACATTGCATAAAGAGAATTACTCGGTTTCACAAATTGCACGTATTGTACATCGAAGCAGAAAAGTGGTGTGTAATTCATTAAAAAATCCTAAAACATACGGTAAAAAAAAGAGTTCTGGTCGACCGAAAGCAGTAAGCGATCGCGGAAAACGTGCAATTTTAAAAGAAGCTTCGAATTCTTCGGTACATACGAATGTATGTAATGTGCAAAGGATAATAAAAGAATGTCCGCACTTAGTTCGAATGAAATTTAAAAGAAAACCACCTTTAACCGTTCAGCATAAATCGGAGCGTCTGAAATTTGCACGAGAGCACATACATTGGAGAAAAAAATGGCGTCGTGTTATTTTTAGCGATGAGAAAAGGTTCGATCTAGATGGGCCGGATGGTTTCGCACCCTATCTTCACGATCTGCGGAAAGAAGAAAGAATATTAAGCCGCAGACACATAGGTGGCGGAGGAGTAATGCTTTGGGCCGGAAGTAAAATTTATCAAGAAAACTATGAACAGCAAAATTTATATAGATTCGATGGACGAACAATTAACTAAATTCGGACAGGCAATTTCCGGGGAAAATTTTACGTTTCAGCAGGATATTGCAAGCGCGCATACCGCAAAATTCGTTAAGCGGTACTTTGGGCAAAACAAAATTAGTGTATGAAAGTGGCCAGCGAGATCGCCAGATCTCAACATAATTGAAAATTGTTGGGCACAACTAGCAAGACATGTTTACAAAGGCGGAAGACAATTCCAAAGCCTTGCAGATTTAAAAACGCGCATACAACAAAAATGAACAAAAATACGGCCAAAATATATTAAAAAACTCTTTAAGTCGCTTCCGAAATGTATGTTGGCTATTCTGGAAAATAAGGGAGGCCACGCAAAGTATTAAACACAATGTTATATATTTTATGTACGTAAATTACGTATTTTGTTTGTATATGTGCCATCATTTTGTCGTACCGATTTTTGTTATTTTCTTGTTTCCATAAACAAACTGACATTTTCTTTAATTTCATTGTTTGTAATGTAATTTATTTTGTAATAAACATGTATAAGTACCAAGAAGGACTAGATTTATTATGTCCAAATGATAAAAACATTGAATTTTCGTGGTGTGCCATCTTTCTGTCGCGGACTGTATATACATAGTTTCTGCATCTCCGTCTCGGTTAAACTCGAGCGACGTTATACAGATTGAACTCGATACGCAAAGTCGATAACGATAGAACGCGATTGAAATTCATTTGACGCGATCAAACTAACTTTGTCTCTTCTCTTCTGTTTCAGGTAAGTTCTACAGCCGAACAGTTCCTGGATCGATCGTCAGTCTCCATTGTGAATTTCGATGCGGGATGCATTGCTGTCGCGGGCACAGGTATTTCGAGTATCGCGCAGCTCTCCGATATGACACAGAGCTATTGTACTAATTGGGTCGAAATTCGGCAATACGGCTTCGTAGCGTTGCAATTTTCGAATATATTTTTACGTTAACTGTTTGCAACGCGCGCCGCGCCGCACAGCCGCTTAGTTAATTTGTGGCCGGAATATGCAATAACTTCGTATTAATCACAGGAAATGTGTGTCGCTGTGAAATATTGCGGACACCACGTACGCATACACGTGCATCTGTCACGGCTATTTTTTCCATGAAATTTATCGGCTACCGGGAATAACGTTTTTATTATCTGCCACGCGTTTGAACAGTTATCGCGTCGCGGGTACAAATTCGCGTATAGATATAGAAAAAATATTTAAACATTTCCAAACGACCCTGTCGCGCGGTGACGGGAATGTAACGGGTCAGAAATAAATGTAAATATAAATACCCTGGGTCACTGCGGCGCAACGTGTTGATCATTATATGTTTTCTCGGTCGATTAGCAATATTATTATCTTCTTCGACCGCGATAAGAAATTTCTATACGTACATGTGTTGAAATAAAGCTCAAACCCAAAAATGTTAGGGTGTCGCCGGTAATACTACAAGCAAAACGATTTGGGAAAAACACAGGAGGTGCGGAAGCGGAACATATTTTTTCTTAGATGTTGAGTTTTAGGGAGAGTGTTGAAATCAAAATGTTGTAAAATAAAACTCAAGAATTTTGTAACATTGTAATGGGTGGCGTGCGTCACGTCGAAGTGACGATCGACGATCAAAAAGACGATCGACGATCAAAAAGACGATCGGCAGCCGGAGCGACGAACAAGACAAGAGTCGCGAGCTCAGTTCGACGCTAGAGTCGGTTTAGGCAGAATATACCCGGTGCTGTTACCATTAGCTCTGTTAAAATAAAGTTATTATATTGAAAAGTTACCTATTTCACTAAACTGATTTAAACAGCTTCTTTTCAAATCTTGATTTTGTCACTAACGCTACCGTTTCTTTTTCATCAGATTGTTCTTCTATCCTCATCTCTTCAGACATTAATTTTTCAAGATTTTTCTTTCCTTCCTCAACAGAATCCCACGCACTATGAAAATGATTAAATCTTTTCGGCAAAGTACATAAAATGCTTGTCACGAGCATTGAATCTGGCACTTCGCTCCCCAAATTCTTCATTTTTGACGCCAACTGCTCGACTTTTGACAAATTGTGTGTCGCGTTCTCGCTTTCTTCCCACTTAAAATCGAAAAACTGTTTCTATACCAATGACAGATTTTCCTCCGACTTCGTATCGTACACCGCGTTCAGCTTCTTCCACATTTCCCTGGCAGTTGTGCAGCTTAATAGCAAATCCAGAGGTTTCTTCTCCACTGTCGTGACAATTAATTTCCTTGCAGCCTCGTCTGCCTTCAAAAAACTCTTCAGCTTTGCTTCGTAATTTTCCGTATTTATTTCCGGACGAACTAGTCTATCTTCGCATACGTCAAGCATATTATCATCCTCCTCCAACAATGTACGTATAATAAAACGCCATTGCTGCCAATTGTCCTTGTCCCTCAGCTTTTCGATTTTCAGATGTGTAGATTCCATTTTTCCTCGCACACTCTAACACCCACTATAACAGTTATCGCTTTACTTGTTTTTTCCTTTTTAAACATCCCTTTTTTTCACTAAATTACACTGGGCCCATAACCTGTTAAGGGATATGATGTTTAGTGGAATAAATCAGTTTAGTGAAATAGGTAACTTTTCAATATAATAACTTTATTTTAACAGAGCTAATGGTAACAGCACCAGGTATATCCTGCCTAAACCGACTCTAGCGTCGAACTGAGCTCGCGGCTCTTGTTTTGTTCGTCGCTCCGGCTGCCGATCGTCTTTTTGATCGTCGATCGTCACTTCGACGTGACGCACGCCACCCATTACAATGTTACAAAATTCTTGAGTTTTATTTTACAACATATTGACTTCAACAACATGGAAAACACTTGTTCACATAATCCATACATACGTATTAGGTTGACTACGAAATTCGCCACCGTTTGTTTCCTAATTCTTTTATTGTATCGTTATAACCTCATTCGGTCACAATTCCTTTTGAACTGTATAATATTTAGACAGCTCTGATTTTTGCAATTAATTTGATATAAGATACTCGTGCTTGAAAAATATGTACAAATGTGTTGAGGATCCTTTAATAGCAGAATAAAACTGTTTATTGATAAAGTAAAAAATGTAAAGACACGGAGATCACAATTCGAATGAGCAAGACGTTGCTCGGTCGAGGACTGTCGCACGACTACCAGCTAAAAAGGCGGAAGAAGGGAAAACTTTGCCGTGAACCCTGCATCGCCGAAACGGTCAGCGGACACATGGCTTTTATGGCCTGACCCGAGCCTGCGTCAGGCAGGGAAACTCGCAATGGAAAATTTAGAATTTCAAAATACAATCTCGATAAGAATGTAGTAGAGTTGTAGAATTACGATCGCCAACGATTCGCAAGAAGATCAGATCTCGAAACAAACGCCTTACATATGAGTGAATTTGTAATAACACAGAATCGTGAATAACGGTAGCGTTGTATAATTACGATCGCCAACGATTCGCAAGAAGATCAGATCGAAACGAACGCCTTACATATGAATGAATTTGTAATAACAGAGAATCGAGAATTATTGAGGATCCTTTAATAGCAGAATAAGGATCGAACTCGATCGACTGCAAAATAAAACTGTTTATCGTTAAAGTAAAAATGTAAAGACACGGAGATCACAATTCGAATGAGCAAGGCGTTGCTCGGTTGAAGACTGTTGCACGACTACTAGCTAAAAAGGCGAAAGAAGGGAAAACTTTGCCGTGAATCCTGCATCGTCGAAACGGTCAGCGGACACGTGGCTTTTATGGCCTGACCTGAGCCTGCGTCAGGCAGGGAAACTCGCAACGGAAAATTTAGAATTTCAAAATACAATCTCAATAAAATGACTTTGTTTGAGAAAATGTGGAGGTCGCGAACTTAATATCTCGACTATCACCGGTCCTAATTTTGTCGATGCCTAGACGCCACGAAGACGTCTATAACGTAAAAATTTTTCGAAATTTCTTCGCCAGCTTCGGAACAAGTTAGCAAGGTCGTCCGGGAACGGCTCCCGTAGCTCTGAAAGTTATAAATACCTTAACTTTTTATCAGCGATTTTAGATATCCGAAAGATGGATGTAAGTGTATGCGAAGCCGCGGCATTGTAACTTTTTCTCCCCCCACCGACCAGGCAAAAGATCACCTAGTCGACTGAAAAAACGACAGGATGAATCAGAATACTCGACGGGTCCCGGGCGATCGGAGCGATAGGAGACCCCATAGACAAACGATTCCCCCGTCCCCTGTTCGTTATTCATCCCCTATCGGCGCCGTTCTCGATTCATCGGAAACAACAGCCGGCCGGCAAATAGAATTCATAGATTCCGGCTGCGGGGGCGGTGATGCGCCGGCATGGCTCGTGAATATTTGAAAACGGCCGCGTTACAAGTTTCTTGAAATCGCGTTGCAGAGGGGGTGGGGAGGCATGGCGGGCAATAGGTCCTTAGACCGTTGTCGGTGCGACGCGTTCGCTCGAAGTCGAGTGCACGGCACGATGCATTATGCAACCGAGCGGAGCTGCCGCCGGCGACGGAGATTCCCAGCTGTGGACTATCTCGTCCACGAGAACCACGGCCATCTCTCGAACCGGAAAATTTCGGGCCGGTTTCCTTCCCGTCCCTCCTTCTCGCTCCGATAACATTTTTTTATTTATTATTAGCAGGTTGCATCCATTCCGCTGGGAATGGACTTCTTCGACTGTGCTTCATCGTCGCTTCGATATGAAACAAAGCAGGTCGCACCGATCGAAGCGAAAAATTCTTTGGTTTATCGTATACCTGTCTGTTTCTCCCTCGCTCGGCTAAACTCGGAGGAGCCGGGGTTTACCCGAATAGCGTTTCACCTTGGCGCGTGACGGGTCAGACTCATTCACTGTCCAATAACACTGTCCAACAAATTTCAACTTTTTTTATGTTTCGCTATAACTGTTGGGTGTATCTTATAGAGTTTTTTTGCGCTGATTCCGAATCTGGCCTTAATTTTTCTACTACGCGTACAGTTTTTGAGAAACATGGCCTTGAAACAAAACTACATTTTTCAACTTTAAACAAATATTGTGATGTTATTATAAAAGATATTGAATTGTTCTTTGCGGCAAAAGATTCTGTAGACTTTCCCGGGTAGAATGAATGTTTAAACATGTTTAAACAATCATTGAAGACGGAAAGACACCATTTTTGCACAGATTTTTGAGGATATTATTCAATTTTTCGGAAAAAATAAAGGTCCACCGTAAAATTGAACTATATCACGCGATAGAGCAGACTTTTATCTTGAGAAACCCTCCTTTGAAGTTTCCGTCATCGATGTTTTTACCGAACCAGAGTTCTAGTGGCGAGTGTCACTGGCGGCAACTCATGTCGGGCGACGATATTTTTCTTTCTGGTTCGAAAAAAACATCGACGTTGAAAATTTGAAAGGGTGGTTTTTCAAGATGAAAGTCTGCTCTATCGCGTGGTATAGTTCGATTTTCCGCTGGACCCTTATTTTTGGGATAAACTGAAAAGTATCCTCAAGAAATGGTGCAAAAGTGGCGTCTCTCCATCTTTAATCATTGTTTATACATGTTTAAACAATCATAATGTATTAATATTGGATATCACTGTATTCGGGAAAGTCTACAGAATCTTTTGCTGTAAAGAACAATTCAATATCTTTTATAATAACATCACAATATTTGTTTAAAGTTGAAAAATGTGGTTTTTTTTCAAGGCCACGTTTCTCAAAAACTGTACGCGTAGGAGAAAAATTAAGGCCGGATTCGGAATCAGCGCAAAAAAACTCTATAAGGTACACTCGACGGTTATAGGGAAACAAATTTGGTGTTGGACAGTGTAATTGTATACGCGGCGCACGCTGGGCCGAACCGATGAATTCTGTGTCAAAATCAAAGAACTTTCGATAGAACTGATTCTCTTCCAATGAAGTTTTCATTTGAAAAAGTACAGCTTATCAATTACTTCTGGACACTCGACGAAGAAGGTGATGTTCAAGTTCACGGAGAAAAGATATGCATCGAAGCGTAGTGTATCGCGAGCGTAATGCATAAAATGAGGACGGCTGAGATTATATTCCGTGAACTATTGTTCGGTCGGAACACTTGGCACACTCCGCGTCTCGTAATCAGAACTGGCGAATGTTATAAAGATTCATAGAGCGAGTCGCGAAAGGGACTCGTTAGCCGAAAAGAAATTTCCATTGTTAAGATTTTCATCGGATTTCCAGAGGGGTAAACAGTCGATGAATATTTATGGACGCGATCTTGCTGTAGCGGATTTCGGGCTCGCTCCTGTTTGGTGGAAATACATCAACGCGCGGAACACGGGAAAGCGAACATTTCGCGAACGCGAGCTCGTCATTGTCGAAATTCATAGGGAGTTCGTTGAAAGGAAATTGGTCCTTGCGTCTTTCTTGTTCGCGAAGTATCTGAATTTCAGACGAGTTTCATTTCGGACGAATGCTTGCCGTATCCTGGAACGAATTCAATTTCTGGTTAAATGTAAAACATTTTTAAAACGAGGATCCACATAAATTGAATGAATTTGCGCAGCAGAATTTCATACAGGATTTTGGCGAATCTGTATTGTTTCGAGTAAAAGTAAATTGTTGTTTTTGAAAATTGTATTTAGGAAGTCGATGGCCCTTTTCTAACAATCGAGGGAATTGGACGTCCTCGCTTACACGGGCGACGACGGTAACTAGGTAAAGTTTTAAAACCACTCGAATCTTCCGAGTCAGTTAACAACTCTATCCACTCTAAATATTTGAGTACTCGACTGAGTTTAATTTCTTCTTCCTAAGTGTATTTAAACTTCGTTAAGTGATATACACATCATTCCTCTGCCAGACCTGGCTCTAACCGGTTCACATTTGTGTATTCTATTTGCCTTACACTTTAAATTCCGTTATGCAATCGCGTACCCTTCAAACGTTGAAGGCATGAAAAAATTCTATGCTCTCCCGACACCAAAAACCTTATGTTTTCAAAAACATATCTGACATGGAAGAATCGTTTAGCGAACGTTGGATTATCAATAAGTTACCGGCACAACGAACTTACCGTTAGTTGTCAAAAATGAATCGACGATCTCTCGTGTCGATAAACAGAGATTACGAAGTATCGATAAAACGATCTCAGAATCGTTTCTAAACAGACATTTCGAAGTATCCCGTTCGATACTTTGTTTCAAGAGCCGGACCGTGGGGCCTAACCGAAACACTCTGGAGATACGAGGGGACTCTTGTTTTCTTTCGGGGTTCCAAGTTCCAACGGTTTTCCTTTCAGCGTCGGTCGAGGCTAAGATTTCGTTTGGTAAAAGAGCTTCCTTCCGCGCCGTGAAGTACATAAAAGTTTAATTTCAAAAGTACCAGTGTGCGTTCATTAACAACCGTATCCAATAGCAAACATTGAGTTGAGATCGTTCTCAACGTATCGACTAATTTCAAAAATTCATCGGACAGAAAAATCCGTTGGCAAGCGCGACCTTCTAACGGTAAAGATTCGCAGGAACGCATACCGAACTAGAAATAAATTTTTCCTATTCAGAAAGCCCCTTTAGCGGCAATCAATCTCCCGATTGACCCCCTCGCGGCGAAATCGATACGGCTCCGGTTTCGCGGCGACCTCGACCAACGGCCTCGAAGAAACAGCAAATCAGGATCGATCAGGCGTCGCAAAAACGTTGATCGAATCCCGAATCGGAGTAGCAGACGGTCCTGGACGTCTGGACAATTCCGCGGCGGTGGTCTGTTCGATTCGTACCCGCCCCACGGGGGCGAGGGAGCCGGTACAAATACGTGGGTCCGAATTATGCCGCGTTGTATGGCCAATTAATCGTCAGATTTCCAGCGATCCGACCCGACTCGACCGGGCTGGTGTCGGCCCTTGTGCGTGCGTCCGCATGCAAAATCGATATGCCGGCTGTCGCGTTTACGCGGGCTGTGTGCGAGCGTTGCGAACATTTCGCGCGTTCCACCGCCGCGCCGCCCAAACCCCGTTGGAACCCCGTCGAAACCCCATTGTCGTCGACGAGACGACGCTGGGACGACGGCGCCGTATCGATAGCTCCAGCACACCGTCATCGGGACGCTCGTATCACCGTTTTCCATCGGGTTGCGGGACAAGAGGGAAACGAGACGGTCTCGAGACGCTACCTAACCGCCCAGCCTCTGTCGGTCCATTCTCCGTTCCTCCTCTTCTCCTCTCCAGCCCTCCGAGCTCTACCTTCGTTGCACGTATACCCTCGTCTTCGCGTTTCCTCTCTTTCTTTCAGTTTTTCGCTCTCCGTCGATCTTTCTTTCTTTTTGCCTCCACCCTCCGTCGTCGTTTTTATTCGTTTTAGTCGACGATCTCCTCCCGTCCCTACGGGAGGCAAAGTCGGTCGGCGGAACGGAAGATTACGACGAGAAACGCTGTGTGCTGCGACGGAATGCTGGGAAAACGGGCCCCATATATTGGCCCGTCCCGACCCGACCCGACCCGACCCGGCTGCGCCGTTGTCGTCGAGTACCAGCAAATATTTACTATTACGATAATCGGTGCGCCGCCGCGGGCAAACTTCATCGTTCTAGCTGCCGGAGCTAGTTTGACGGTGTTTTCGAAATCAATAATTGACCTATCGTATTCTGTTAAGCTTCGTTGTTAAATGCAAATGTCTCCAAGAAAAATCGCACTTAATTTAACATAATGTGTTACCATAGATGAAGGAAAATTGTTACAAATTGTTAAGGATATTAATAGATCTCCTAGAATAAGTATTAGTGGATTCTCTAGAGTAATCGCGCTGCCATCGAATTTTACCTTTAAAGGGTTGGCACGAACAAAACGGTGATCTTAATTTTGGCTCAGTTCGGATACGTAATCGTTCGGTGACCAGTTTTCGAGGTTTCAAGTTCCTTTCGTGGACGTTCTGTGTGTTCGGATCGTCTTTGCGACGACTGGGTCAAGGCTGTAGTTGTTTCACCGCCTTCGTTCTTATTTTCGTCCGAATGCTTATGAATCGATGCATTGGGGACTGAATTCCACGAGAACCGAAATTACCAAGAATTTCCTTCGTCGCGTCAATATTTTGCTAACAACCGCATATTGTTGTTACCGAATCGTGCACATTCCTGGATTCAAAATAATAATCTACAAATTTCAAGCTATGCATTACGTTGACGTATTCGATCGTCGTTGAAGAAGACTAAAGCCATTCTATACTTTTTAAAACTCTACGATTCGCAACTGAAAATTGTTGAGCCGATTCCAGTGACATAATCTAACGATCTTTTTTACGATCATTGTTTAGAAGATTATTTGTAAGCTTCTTTCTGCTACGAACTTATTCATCGAGAATCGTAAAGTGATCAACAGACAAGCGAATAAATATGAAAGGCCTTTTCAGAACGTTTCGCTACAATTCTCTACAGTACAGAATGTTTGCGAGAGACATTACATTTTATTGTATTCGAAAGAAACTTGATCACGTGGGCGACCGACGACCACCATCGAGGATAAATAAACTCCGATCAACGGGCGACCACCATGGCCGAAGTGGACGTGTTAAAAAGACGGATTGCGTCGCAACAAGAGGAATTGTGTCCGTTTCAAATTCGTTCTTTGTTACTCCGGCCCGTGATTCGGTATCAAAATAAAAGCGTACGTTGCCAGTGAAACACGAGACGCTCGGTTGCTTTATGCGAGCACTTCGATCCCGACACGAGGAGCAGAGCCCGGCTTTATCGAACGGCTGTTTCGCGAGCATAAAAATAACCGGGGCTAACAGTCCGTGGCCAGGATCGACGGCATATCGCGACCGATTGAATTACGCAGCCCAGCAGAAATTCGCGGACGCATCTCATCTTCGTAATTCCGCTTCTTGCTTGGCGGCCTTTCGATCGATTCCTCGACCACGGCGTATTTTCCCGCTGTTGTTTCGATTAATAACAGCCTCGGAAACGAACGGAACCCGATCTCCGCCGTCTGCGAGTAATGAAAGTTTTGTCCGCCGACTCGACTGCTCGGCTCTCTCTCGTTCTCTCTCCTTCGATTTCTCTCTTTTATTCGTCCTCGTCCTCATCCTCGGGCTCCTTTGTTCCCAAGCGCGCGCGCGCGGCGCGGTCGCGATCGTCCGAGGTGAAGAATCCCGAGACGTTCTCGAAACAAAAAGGCGAGAACGAAGAAACGAGCGAACGACCGAAGCGAGTTCCGAGTCCCGCGCCACGGCCTGCTGGACGCTAGGCAAGCGAACGCTAGAATAAATTTGCCGAAGGATCTCCCGTATAACGACTCTCCTCCGGTAATTCAATGTGAGAGACCCGGCTCCGCGTCTCGCGGTCAATTCGCCCCTGTAACTCGATCGTGAGAATCGTCGACCCGTTTGCGGAATCCGATTGTAAAACCTGGATCAGGAAGTTCGACGTTGTCGTACACGCTCTTCCGGCTTCGCCTCGTTTCGTCTCCGCTTAGGCCGGTCACCTATGTAACTTGACGACTTCCAATCACTCGCGAGTTGCTCACCGTTCCGAACAGGAATTTCATCTCATTTTTCTTTTATTTCAGAGATCCGAGATCGTTCCAACAGAATTGTTCTTTTAGAAACAAGCTGCTTGCTAGAAACTCCCTTTACAAATTCGTAATTTGTTGGCGAAAAGTTAGGTGCCGCGTATAAGAGAGTTTCCAGTCAGCGAAAAGTTTACCACGCTGAAACTCCTGTATCTTTCATTAGACCGTGGATCCTCGCGTATCTATAGCTATCGAACATTTTTAAAGAGCAGTAAATTAGAGTTTAACTACATTTCATGTGGTTGGCTTCTGCTCTCTTGAAATTTTACATTCAGAAATATAACACTTTGAGAACTTCCTTTTCCTTCGCAACTTCCTGGGAAGAAAAGAAACGAATTTGTCGAATAAACTTACTGTTAAAGGATATTGATAAACAAACCGCGGATCTTTATGCAAAGTAAAAATTGTTTCTTCCCTTAACGATTTCGATAGAGAAGAAATCATGTATTGACATCTTCAACCTTGAAAAGGTTTGAACAATTTTGTATTTCGTCCACTTAATTTTGCTATAAATACATAAAGATCCGTAGTCTATCGATAACGCATGTATTTAGTCGGTCGTGTTCGAAGGACGAGCTAAATTTCAATTTTTTTATGACAAAGTGAAAGCACTGTCCGAGATGTGCTGGCGGACTAGGCTTCCCAAGCCGAGCTAGGTTACAACATGTTTCTTTATTCCCCTATCTGTTCGGCGTTATCCGAAATCCCTTATCGACGCGAGTTCGAAGTTCGGTGCTCTCGGCGATTAGAGCGACGTGAAACGATTCCCTTCAGTCCTGAACGAGGGTTACAGATCATTGTACCGTCGGAGAGTTTTACGGCCACGAGTCTCTGGTCCTCCAGACCCTATCCAGGGATCTCCAGCCAGGACGAATCCGGATCCGGCGCGACGGACCCTCAAAATTCTCGCTCCCGCGGGAATCCGGCGCGGCGTTCACCTTATTACCCAGTGCTTAATAACGACGGCATTTTCGCCATTGTGCCGGGCCATTGTTTCCCGCGAAACTGCGGCTTCTATTCGATCGCAGTTGCATAACGAGTCCCGACGATTCACGACTTCTCTCTTCCCCTGCGCCGCACGCCGCGCCGGCGGTCGACGCAGTCTCTCGATGGATTGTTGTCCGGGAGACGACCAATTACCGGCGAGTTTCCTCTCATCTGGCTCGATCGATAGCTTTTTGTCTCGGGAATTCGTCGAGTCGCGTTCCACCGGCGCGGCGCGGACTGTCGTGGTTGGACGCAGCGCGTCCCGACGCGTCGCTTCGGAATGCGGCCGAACGCGAATCCAGAAATTTCCGAAATTACGAGCGATTTCGTCCCACGAATTCATTTACATTTGACGGATCGCCTGCAACCTCCTTTGAAATATAGGAAAACCCTCGACGAATGCACGCTGCGAATGCTAGACTTCTCGTTCCTTCCTGATCTATCTTTTCAAGTCTGGATGTTCTTGCAAACCGATTCGAAGGATTTATCCGGTTTATCTTCGTGTGAAATATTCGGGATAATTCTTACAGGAATTACAAGAGATTAGGAGATTTGTTATCGAACGTGTCGACTGCCGCGAGAATTTTGAGCGTGTAATAATTTGTTAGGTTGCTATTACGCGCATCAAGTAATTGTCGCTTGATACATTTCCATTCGAACTTTCAAATCTTTCACCGTCTTGACGTACGTTTTCTTACATGTGCAGCTTCGTTCGTACGAAGAGGATAGGTTGCTGTTATATGTATGTTAATGTCCAAAAAGAACAGGTAAACTTTCATCGACGAAGGAGGGTTGCACAATGTTGGATCAGCAGTGAAACTTCTCGAGCTCGATTTTCCCCCGCGTTTCCAACGGTCCCCCGTCCGCCGTGAACAAAATTCGTCTTGTTTTCATCTGGAATCATGGTCGGGCTGACGGGTATTGTCGGTTCGATTCGCGCTTAACGAGTCGTACAGTCTACCGTGCCGCCTCTAAACTTAGATCTGGGTCGTCGGTTTTATTGGCGCGATTGAACTTGAACGTGTTCCCGTTTTCGCGGCACACGGGGCCATCGGCTAGGCGGGCGCGCGCGTCGAACAACCAGATGCAGATTCGGAGAGGATTCGATCTTTTTGCGCGTCGCACGTTCGCGGCGCCGGGGCTTATCGCCGTGGAATTATCGGTCGTGGGAGCGGAACCGCTCGATGTTAATCTCCGCTCGCAAGTCACGATAACTTCGAGTTGGAAATCGTTCGAAAGTAACGGCCGATTAATACGGATCAATCGACTTCCTCGAAGTTTCGCCGTCGCCTCGCGCCCACGCTGGCGAACCTTCCGGCTGAAACAATTACGAAAAGATAACTTTCGACACCCCGAGCTTCCGTCGAGCCGTTAACAAATGTGGGACCTAAAAGCGTCCTGGGCTCTTATCGATCGGGAACGGAATTGCATTTTCCCAGTTTAATCGGCGCTCGCCCGACCTCCTGTTCTCGGATTCTGTTGCCGATAACGATTTGTTCGTTTGGTTGTCACTGCTGGTTGTTGCAAAACGGGATTTCTAGGATCAAGACTAAAGCATCGTCAATTGTACAGCTATAAAAATCGTCCGTTGTTCGAGGGTTAATACGTACGCGAAGGGATGTTCAATTCCCTCGGAATGAAAACTTTTTGTAAACCAGTGCGGAAGATCTATATTTGCGCGAACATCCGCAGTGTACTCGTTAGCGAAGTCCTGCTGTTCTCCAGTTCAAGGACGTTGAGATGACGATGCAACGAGTATGGGGTCGCTAAGGCACAATTACGAAGAGAGAATAGCACGCTCAAGGATGTCAGCGAATTCGCTAAGAGATTGCGAGGTTCTGCACGTTCAACAACAACAACGCCTTCATTCTTTTTTCATTATAGAAGTTCAATAGAAACCAGCATCCGCGAGGTTCGTACGGATCTCCGCGATAAGCAAGAGCTTCCTCGACGTTTCAATCTCGACGAGAGAAAAACGCGTCGGTGGTTGTGTATCCGACGGAAACCGTGAACTAACACATTCTCTCTCTCTCTCTCTCTCTCTCTCTCTCTCTCTTTGCTATGCATGTTACCCTTCTCCGAGAACGGGAACGCGAAAATAATCTCATTCGCTATTCACGCTTGCAGCTCGTCCCATTGACTCGCTGACGCGGCTCCGAGCACGTTGATGAAACGAGGGAGGAGAAGGAGGAGACTATAACTGCGCGTACACGCGGAAGAGATCGTTTATTACTTGAAGGTTTTCACTGCGCCAACTGGGAGACGCGCTAATGTTGGCAAGGAGAATCCGCTCGAAACTGTCCGTCGACCGCCTCGCGTTAAATATACCTTCGATCGTTAAATATCACTTATTCCGCACTCGTGCCTCGGATGTTTGCACTCTTCCATAGGGGAGATCGGGGCTACACGTTCCGATTTTGAATAAACATATAAAATAACGTAGAAATAGTATAGATATTCTCATCTTTAACGGGTAATGTATCGTTAAATTCGTTAGCGCGTAACAAAACAATGAGTTTTAACAGCACGGTAAACACTCTAGCGTTGAAGGAGACAGCACCGGTACAATTTTTTATGGAATGAGTGGAATAAAATTTTCACCGTATCCGACTCTTTCGAAATAATCCCCAGAACTGGAGTTTGTTTTTTATAACAGAAACTCCAGAAAACATGTAAACCACGATCCGTTACACGTGTGCGACATCGTTAACCGAACAAAAATATTTCACCCTACCCACGGAGTGAAAGCGTACAGCCAGTGTAACGATCGAGAACACGTTTTTGGGAATTTTCTGAAAATAGAAGGTTACAAATGCCGAAAATAACGAACCGCCGGAGATATTCCGATTTAGCTGAACGACGTGACGGCGAGGCTTTAATAAAAAAAAAAACCGCTCGAAAGGATCGAGTTCTTTTACGTGTGCTATCAGCTGTTGGAAAATATTTGATAGATCTATAAATAAAAAAAGTTAAATATATTCGCCAAACATTCGCCGTCGACTGGCTGCGCAAACAGAACGGCGTGTACACAAGTTAATTACGCGACATGTCCCGAAATCTGTTTGACAGAAGCCGATTAGCAGCGATCGTTGTCAACCAAGATTTCACCGATTAGCCAAGGTTACCGAACGGCGGTGTTATCGTACTCGGGAGCGTTCGATGTCGATGGCGCGATCAGGATAACACGGTCGACGGGTCGGAAGACATTTTTGTTTGGTGCGAGAGATTTCAATTACGGGACCGGATCGATCACGACAGGTGAAACGTGCACGCGAATGGAATCGAATAGAGCTTGACGAACAATTCGCGAGACGGCATCCGAGGGATATTAATCGACGTTGCGCGGTCTCCCTTACATCCGTCTCTGTCAGTCTTTCCGGTGGTTCCGTCGCTGCTGGTATGCTAATGGGATTACCAGGAAACCCGTACTCATCCTGAATATCCATACGACTGAACGATTGTTCTCGCTTTATTTCCTATGGGCGTCCAAGGCACGTTCGCGTTGACCCAGATGCGTACCATCCTCGACTTCCCCGGTATATTAGATTGTTGCGTATAGCGCGATCGATCCCACTGATTGCTGTATCCACCGCTCGCTATTTCTATACCGATCTTTGATTATTCACGTATCGTTCCCGGTGCGCGAGATATTTTTATCTTCGATAGACGTGGCGGAATAAAAGTGCACAGAGGACGATACATCTACACGCAAAACATGATCACCATCGAATATCCAGCATCCGAAGTATCAAGTGCGTAGCTCTTAACGCAATCTGGGGGTCCGATCGATAAGGACAGGGTGTCGACTAATCGATCGTTAATACCCACCAACGTGGAATCAGTCGTTTGACTGATTATCTCGGACGCGATTCTCTACCGCGAGCCGAGATACCAAGATCGACGCGCGTTCTCCCAAACCTCGAAGATCTAGTTATTAGATCTACCGGATTCACATTTGGCATGCATCGGCCAAGTGAAAGTGGTTTTTGCCGGCCAGGAAAATGTCAGGAAAATGCCACAAAATCCTGGAGGACGCGTCAAGGTGGTCCCGTCGGGAAGAAATATTTGCTCGCGGTTATCCCGTTCCCGTGTCGTAAACAAGCAAGTTTACACGGGTCCGAGCAAATTCATTTAAAACTTCTCGCATTCGCTAGTTTTTATCCGGCGCGATGCACTCTTCATTCTTCTCGCGTGTAATTTACACGCGCGCCGATCGTAAACTGGTTCTGCAGAACCGGAACGCTCAAAACGAAACGCGGAATGCAGAAAACGGAGCGGCACGCTTTTTCCAAGCGACGCCGGACCGGGCCGGGCCGGTTATTAATCCCCTAACTTCGGAGGATCTGTTCCCGGAGCCGGGACGTTGAAATTCCAATTTTCTGTCGTTTGCTTCGCGAGTTGTTCGAGGCGAAGGATAATTATCGAGAACAAGGCAGATAAGATCGCAATTTGTACGAATGTCTTCACGGAGATTACAGGATTTCTTTCGACAGTTTCAAACTGGTCTCTGGCGTTTTTCGAGCGATGTCAACCTGCCCCGATAGTATTATTCCGAGCAGTAACGAGCTGTCTTTCGTTTTTTAAAAATCCATCTTGAAATTCATTACCATGAAACGGAATCTTCAACTCCAAAACTTTGTCGAGATCGAACAGCGCAAACTCAGCATTCGCCTAACGCTGGATACGCTATTCCTCTTTTATGGTATGTTGAATATAAATTTTCATTAATTTATCCACAGTTTCAGGGTAGGCATTCGGAGCTTCACTATTTTGTGGTTCTACCGACAGCACGCTTCGAAAATCTGCTGTCACTTTATCGAATTCTTCTCAACTTTGCGGACACGAACAAATTCACTGGTATTATATTTCAAGAAACTATTCTTTGCTATTTTTGGGAGGATGCTTCGCGCAGAATACTACGCTGCATCGTGCAATTAATCTTACGACTGATTATTTCGAGACGAGCAGACCTATCGGAGATTAAACTCGGTAAACAATGTTTCAAACCGGACGACGGGGCCGGGATCGTGGACTCAGCCGAGTGTTTAAAGGGTTAACTGGCGAAGGGGAACATCCGCGAACCCCTAGAAGCGCGAAAGTTGCCGCTCCTTCCCGTGTTTTCTATCGATTTTCCCGGCTGGCCGGCGCCCAGACTAACATTTTTGGTTCGAACGATCCGCGGCGAGCCCGGCTTATATTCCAATTAAAAGTTTCCCGAGGCTTGCCGACCGTGGATATCTGGCAAAGCCCGGCGAGCGATGTTCGTGATTTAAAGCGATGCTTTTTCGCGATCGTTATCGCTCCATTCCGCTTTTACGCCGCGTTACGTTGCCACGCGCGAATAAGGACACGTCCGGACCGGCTTGTTTTCAATCGAGCCCGTGGGCCCGCTCGATACCCGTTTATTCTGCCCGGGTCGCATTGTTTGACGCTTTGCTCGTTTCATTAAACGCGATATTCGGTGTACCGGCGTTCCACGCTCGTCCGAAACGCGAAAAACCTGCCGCTGCTTGCTTAGAATCATTTTTGCCCCCGTCAACGCGATCGACCTTTTGTAATTATGGTAAAAATGAGAAGGAAAAATACAAAATAGCGACAACGTTGAAAGAAATTTAAAATATTTGTTGTACTATTTTTAGCCGATTAAAATGATTAAGATATGGAATCGTTTTCTATTTCAAGCCTATTTGTTGCTATCGAGCTAGACAAAAGATCCGATAATTTTTTGATATTGGATCTACGTCCGTAAAACGCGTACTTACGTATTTGCGTATTCGCTTCGGAACGAAGAACATACGAAATTCGTCAAGCGTAGACATTAGCGAACGCCTGCATACTGTATCGAACATGCACACAGTCGAATGTACTCTGAACGTCGTTACGCGACGCGCAGCCAATGTTTGTGCAACGTATTCGGCTGTTTTGAGTAAATCGATTCTTATCATCGGCGTTCGAAGGTCTCTGGAATCGGCCGATCAAACACTTGCACCTTAATTAATTAATTATTCAAGAAACACCGATACCCGCGATAACATCCAGATCGCACGAATGTATGCAATAATTAAAAACGGGATACAAGCGATTGCAGTGATGTCATCTACTTCGATGTCCTTCATTCGTACAGCTTCGAAAATGAATTTTTCTTTCGTTAAGCAAATCGCTTTGATTTCGTGGGATATTTGAAGTTGCTGGTTCGGCGGTCGGAGTGTTAATGGAGAACGAAACGAGCATGTCGAGCAAAGTTAATCGAGCGGTGGCTAATCCACCCGGCTCTCCGGATAACCTTGAACTCGTTCAGCATCACTCGGCGCCGGTCTCGAAGGACCGATCGAACGTCACGAATACTTTTTTGATCGGGTATCGACGGATATCGGACCGCCCTCGCGTGTCGACCTATCTTTTCAATTCCAGAATGGCAAAAAAAAAAAGCGGCGCCATTCGAAATGAACTCTTTCTGCATCGCGGTGCACACGCAGGCACACTCGGCGAGCTCGATCCATTGTGCAACACCTGTTGAATCGTTAGCCCGTCTAGCTTTAACGAGGATGCAGGTAAGTCGGTGAATGACACGAATAACACACGGTTCCGAACGCGCTAATTGTTAGTTGCTGTTTAACCGCCGCGACACACCGCTCTCGTCTCAATTCGACGATCTCCCGTGTTGTCTTTCTTCTATCAAAGAATCCAAGTTGTCGAAGACTGGTAGATTATCCTTGCTACAATATTTCTCCATTCGAACGAAGGGTTGTTACGCAGAGGTTACAGATGTGGTCTGTTATTTTCAATTAACAATGCATAACAATGTTTTACAACGTATCATTGGTTTGGAACAGTTTTCAAACGAAATATTTTTTATCAAGATAGGACCGACAATTACAGTAGAATTACGCGAACGAAACTGTACAGATTTTGAATGGTTCGTGAAATATTTTTTCAATAAATGTGGTAGCAGACATTTTTCATCCGGACACTGAATTTTTAACAATTTGTTTGGACAGTTTTTTGGATCATAAAAAGTAATTAAACTTTTATTCCGGCAGATTTTCTGTACACAAAAACGAGGAGCGTGTTTTATCAATTTCTAAATTAAATATTCTGGTTGATTAGTTTAAAAGACAGAATGTTAAAATATTTTCGGAAAATGTATCGTTTCACCGCAGTAAATTAAGAGAGACCTCGAGTGCCGCCCTAAATTGGAGTGGCAGCATCCCCTATCGATAGCGTCATAATTTGTTCTGTATTCCCGCGGAAGCGTATCTCTTTTATTTTCCATTTGTTCGGAAAATAATCGCGAGATAAGTGGGAACGAGCTGCAATCACCGTGGCGCACGCTTTATCTATCGTCGGACGTTATCGGACGTCGTTAAGGTTTAACTGGCTTCGCCCACGTAACTCGACGCGCGCGCGCCTACAGCCGCGAGTAATTATCGGACAATAAAGCGCAAGGTGAACAGGAATCGCGGCTGCTCGTGACTGTCCTGTTTCCTGCGGGTGTAAACTCGTTCTTCAACACTCTAACGACCGCTGACGCTACCGTGGCGTCATGCGAATTTCGTTGGCTTCTGCCCGCTGACGCCGTAACACGTCGATTATTCTATCATCATGTGTATTCGGCAGTTTCTCTCTCCCATAATTCAGTACTTTTGCTTTCTCAATTTCTATCGATTCTTGACAGAATTTTAAATTCGAAAACATAAATTCTTAAATTTACAGCTCCCGTTCGAAATTACGCCGCAATGGCGTCATGCGAACTTCGGTGGCTTCTGCCCACTGACGTTATAACATTTCGAGTACTCTCTCATCATGTGTATTCGGCAGTTTCTCTCTCCCAGGATTCAGTACTTTCGCTTTCTCAATTTCTATCGATTCTTGACAGAATTTTAAATTGAAAAACGTAAATTCTAAAATTTACAGCTCCCGTTCGAAATTACGCCACAATGGCGTCATGCGAACTTCGTTGGCTACTGCCCACTGACGTTATAACTTTTCGAGTACTCTCTCATCATGTGTATTCGGCGGTTTCTCTCTCCCAGAATTCAGTACATTCGCTTTCTCAATTTGTTTCGATTCTTGACAGAATTTTAAATTCGAAAACATAAATTCTTAAATTTTAAGTTCCCGGCGGAAATTACGCCGCAATGGCGTCATGCGAACTTCGGTGGCTTCTGTTCGCTGACGTTATAACTTTTCGAGTACTCTCTCATCATGTGTATTCGGCAGTTTCTCTCTATTGGAATATGGGTATGAAAAGAAACTATGAACACTATATTAAACTATAAATTGAATTTTATTTGAATCTATATATTTGAATTCACGTAGAGAGGCGCGTCTTTACTCTGCGAGAACTAGGGCGCGAATAAGAATCGTTCTGAAAAACGAATGACGATCTCAGAAACATTTGAAGCTTGAGGGTCCCTTGACGTGGACCGCATAGATATAATGTATCTTTCGAGCGTTCTCGAAAGTAAAGCAACAGTATAACCTACTAAGCAATAGTAGATTATTTTTGTTCCTTAGATAAATTTCAACACTCTCTCCCAGAATTCAGTATTTTCGCTTTCTCAATTTCTATCGATTCTTGACAGAATTAAAATTCAAAAACATAAATTCCTCAATTTTCTGCTCCCGGTGGACACGACGCCGCAATGCCGTCATGCGAATTTCATTGGCTTCTCGGCATGTTTATTATTCAGATCTGGTTGATATCTAACAGAATCCAGTACTTTCATTTTGTCAATTTGCATGGATCCGAATTATTGAATTTTCTTACCGGCTGAAATCCCGTTTAGTAAATTCTTGACAGAGATTGCCAGCGCCCGGTGGAAATGACTCTCGGAAGTCGTTACAGCGTTAACGAGCGGCGCATTGTGCTCGCCGATCGTCTCTGGCAATGGAGCCTCGAGCCGGGGAAATTGATTCCGGCTCGCTTCATAATATCCGACGCTTCTCTTCTTTTGAAACGTGGTTCTCTCTCTCTCGGCCACGCTGTTTCATCCGACGGCGAGCAACTTACGCGTTACTTAATCCCGAGTGATCGATGAGTAGCGTACATCCTCTGTCCGACTATACATCGATTCGACGCTGTGCTTCTCTTCTTTCCAAACGATCGATGCTCTATTACCTCCAGCGCGCGAGAAACTTCTCAAGTATACTTCTGACTGTACCTCGAACGTGTTTCCCGAATACAAAGCGAAATCGTGTGCCGAGACGTCGGACACGTGAAACGTATCAACGGACGAAAGTTTTAATGCCGCGAGACCGAGGATTTATTATTCACGCCGTGGCGACGGCAACGTGTGTTGTCGCCCGACGTTATAGTTTATTTACGAGGTGTTACGATTATATGGCTACAAAGGAAGTCGAAGACAGAAGTGAAAATTTGGCACCGGCACAACATTTCTGCCGAAGCACGGGTCTCTGACCAGCTCGCGCTTTGTACGCGTGCATTAGAACCGGGCAAATTCGTTATCTGGATGTGCAATTTCAGATTTACATTTCCGCGGACAGACTAGGATTAATCGGTGTCAAAGGGAGTCTTGTTTTCCGTGATAGACCTGATAAATTGGAAATAAGATTATTTAAGTGAAAACGTCTAGTAGGCGCACCGCGTACACAATTGCTGGGCAGTGAACGTGTCTGATCCGTCACGCTCCGAGGTGAAACGCTATTCTCACCCTTGCGTATCCTATCGATTACACCCTGTGTATCCTAAAGAATACTGTGTCACTGTTCGACCGCGACTATAGAAGTGGCTCGAATATGGTTTTCCGAGTTGTTGCGCAGCAATGCGACTATTGTACTGCATTAATTTGAAGAAGCGCCCGTAGTCGCGTACGAAGCAGATTATCCACGCAACACAGACTCATCTCCATACGCCGGCGAATCGAAACTACGCTAACGAGCTATCGTAAGCACGAAACAAGTGGGTTGTTCGGCTCGCCGTGTTGGCGCGCTTGCGCACGCGGGGGTAGAGCCCCGAATAAAATTACAAGGCGAAATTTTACGTGGAAACGATCGACTTCACGGCGCGGCGCGGCGCGGCGCGGCGGCGTGCCGGCAGAGAAATTACAAGGAGCAGGCGGATAAGTAAGATAAACGGGCCGGGAGGGTAGACGACGACGGCAAGAAACCTCGAGCAATTCGTAGGAGCCGGAGCTGCGGGTGGCACGAATCAACAGTTTATTCGGGGCTCCGTGACGATCTCGCCACGTCTGATCGTAATGTTTGCTGAAAGTTCACCAGCCGCCCGAGGGTTGTTAGAGGATCGAGTCAAGCAAGTTTCGCGACCGGGAGCGAGAGGGAAAATGAACGATGAGAGTTTCAGCGACGGAACTTCTGCCGCGCTCTCTCCCGGATAATCCACTGCCGGTCGCCGCAAAAATATTCCCTTCTTGCGTTCGTCCCTACCACCAGGCAACTTTCCTCCGACGACACACAACACGCATCTGGGAACGGTTGTCGCGATACGCTTCTGGTCGTTAGCGAGATCCTGTTAGCCTCTAAATGGCCCAGCATACATTCGGGATTACACGTAGCGGCTTAACCGCGTTTTCTGGACACCCCTGGCGTCTTGTCCGGTTATTTCAGGGTTTCTTGGGGCAATCGATTCTTTTCTTCCGCCGTTGAGTCGTGAAAGAACCCTTCAACCATCGCAGGAAGGTCTCTCGATAATTACAAGGTGTTCGTTTGCTTTTTAACCAAATCGTCCAGAAAAATTTGACGATACAGAGAAAAGGCTGATGGTCGATCGTTTATCAAAAATAACGCAAAATAAATCACGGAATGCCTTCAAATTAATAAAAACTGCTAAATCGTCACTAAATATCCGGTGACTGGAACCTTTACCCTATACTCATCTATACTATTTCGCAAAGTATAGATGAGTCGAGCATTATTCCTTTTTCTAAATTCCCAGCTTTTGTCAACAAATCTTCAAGGAATAACTTGGGGAAGCTAGTTTTTTATGAAATGTGCAAATGTTCCAAGATTATTTAATGTTAAATGTTTTGAAAAATATATGTTTAATGATTTCAAAGTTTGAAATCTCTCGCTTTCTCTCACGTCACACAGAGTAAGGAAATTGGAACAGGCTGGCGAGTTTCAAGATTTCGGATAAATGTTCAGTAACTTCTCGTTTAGATGTCTAGTAAATTACGCTACAACCTTGTAAAAAAAATATATTTTTAAATTAATAATTACAAATAACGAAATGGTAAAGATCTTGATACAGATCAGTTTGCTTCAATACCGTTTGGTTAATCGCTTTGCAGCCAGTCGTGGCAATATGCAATAACGTTATCATTACACAATTAAAATTATACAACAAATGTGATAAGACAAGGAACCAATGCTTAAATGATAATACAGTAATCCCTTGATTCTTGGGCAGGGGGTGATTCACCGGAGTGGAAAGGAATCGTGATCTTCCTTGCTTTCCTAAGTTATGGCTGCGTCTACCACTCTGCTCGGGCCGAGCGAGACTACAATAGGGCAACGGTGTCGGCGACACAGTTTAAAGGCTCTCGTGTTCTCGCAATGTAATGCCAATTCAAAATGCTTTATTTTTCATTATTTTTTTATGAGACTTTCACTGACTTGTTTCTGGCATTGTTCTGATTAAGGCAAGACCAAACACGATATAATTTGGCCCATATTTACTGTACACG
Source organism: Lasioglossum figueresi (assembly GCA_028455805.1). Lineage (NCBI taxonomy): Eukaryota > Metazoa > Arthropoda > Insecta > Hymenoptera > Halictidae > Lasioglossum > Lasioglossum figueresi. The sequence continues at coordinate 2,619,931 of CM052200.1, forward strand.
TGAAGCATGATGACGAAACTTTCACAGTCGATTAAACCACTAAATACAATTCAAATTATATCGTGTTTGGTCTTGTTTTAATCGGAGGAATTCCAGAGATACGTTTTTAAGGGTCCCATGAAAAAATAATGAAAATTATGATGTTTGAACATTCGATTCGTTGCGTCCGTATAGTGGTGTTCGCACCGATATACCCGAGCCGACGACAATAGTCGCCGTCTTGCGGCGCGGCCAGGCACGGCACAGCGTTGACAGGGAGTGGAGTGCGTAGGCCTGGATAAGAATCGGGACCCCCCAAATTGGACACTAGTCGGAGCTTTATTGTACCGGTTTCACGAAATTGCAAAATAGCACGAAATACAGTAATCCCTTGATTTTTGGGCAGGGGGTGATTCACCGGAGTGGAAAGGAATCGTGATCTTCCTTGCTTTCCTAAGTTATGGCTGCGTCTACCACTCTGCTCGGGCCGAGCGAGACTACAATAGGGCAACGGTGTCGGCGACACAGTTTAAAGGCTCTCGTGTTCTCAAAATGTAATGCCAATTCAAAATGCTTTATTTTTCATTATTTTTTTATGAGACCATTTTTAAGGCAAGACCAAACACGATATAATTTGGCCCATATTTACTCTACACGTGAAGCATGATGACGAAACTTTCACAGTCGATTAAACCACTAAATACGATTCAAATTATATCGTGTTTGGTCTTGTTTTAATCAGAGGAATTCCAGAGATACGTTTTTAAGGTTCCCATGAAAGAATAATGAAAATTAAGATGTTTGAACATTCGATTCGTTGCGTCCGTATAGTGGTGTTCGCACCGATATACCCGAGCCGACAACAATAGTCGCCGTCTTGCGGCGCGGCCAGGCACGGCACAGCAGCGTTGACAGGGAGTGGAGTGAGTAGGCCTGGATAGGAATCGGGACCCCCCCAAATTGGACACTAGTCGGAGCTTTACTGTACCGGTTTCACGAAATTGCAAAATAGCACGAAATACAGTAATCCCTTGTTTTTGGGCAGGGGGTGGTTCACCGGAGTGAAAAGGAATCGTGATCTTCCTTGCTTTCCTAAGTTATGGTTGCGTCTACCACTCCGCTCGGGTCGAGCGAGACTACAATAGGGCAACGGTGTCGCCGACACAGTTTAATGGCTCTCGTGTTCTCAAAATGTAATTGTTAAGGGATATGATGTTTAGTGGAATAAATCAGTTTAGTGAAATAGGTAACTTTTCAAACAATAACTTTATTTTAAAAGAGCTAATGGTAACAGCACCAGGTATATCCTGCCTAAACCGACTCTAGCGTCGAACTGAGCTCGCTACTCTTGTCTTGTTCGTCGCTCCGGCTGCCGATCGTCTTTTTGATCGTCGATCGTCACTTCGACGTGACGCACGCCACCCATTACAATGTTACAAAATTCTTGAGTTTTATTTTACAACATTTTGACTTCAACAGTAATGCCAATTCAAAATGCTTTATTTTTCATTATTTTTTTATGAGACTTTCACTGACTTGTTTCTGGCATTGTTCTGATTAAGGCAAGACCAAACACGATATAATTTGGCCCATATTTACTCTACATGTGAAGCATGATGACGAAACTTTCACAGTCGATTAAACCACTAAATACAAATCAAATTATATCGTGTTTGGTCTTGTTTTAATCGGAGGAATTCCAGAGATACGTTTTTAAGGGTCCCATGAAAAAATAATGAAAATTAAGATGTTTGAACATTCGATTCGTTGCGTCCGTATAGTGGTGTTCGCACCGATATACCCGAGCCGTCAACAATAGTCGCCGTCTTGCGGCGCGGCCAGGCACGGCACAGCGTTGCCAGGGAGTGGAGTGAGTAGGCCTGGATAGGAATCGGGACCCCCCAAATTGGACACTAGTCGGAGCTTTACTGTATTTCGAAAATCCTAGACTCTACAGAGTATCCAGGTTACTTATCGCGACCTACCGTAAAGTTTCTTCCACAGCTTCGATAGATGCAACTCTTTTCCAAAGATGAAGAAAATTTACTTCGATCGATCCAAGCGAAGAGGGTACTTTAATTATTTTGTAGATCCTGTTTGAAATCTTCGTCGCGAGGCTGACTTGATATCGTGCGGCAAGCGATCAAGAGCTTTGAGAACCTCTCGAGGAGAGATCAATAGGTTAGCAATAAGTTATAGAAACCTTCTGGGGAGCGTCTACGCGAATATCAAGAGAGAAAAGCATTATCGTGCTCGTCATATTTTTATCACACATTTTAGATAAGTAGTACGTGGTTATTTTTAATTTATAGAATACAAATCCCGGTATCTCGCGAGACGGTCCGCATAGGTCGCATGGATAGATCTTAATCTGTCGACATAGCGGAGCGCTGCTCGTACCACCAGATCGAAAACGCCCTTTACAGAAATACTGTAAAACTCACCTTCTTACGCCGAGAACCCTTCAGCGAAGGAACCGTCACGCGTCAGCTGGGTAAACCAGACCATCAGTCACCGGGATGACAGACCCTACCGCCGATCCGCGACAAGTGCAACAAAGAAGCGGGGATTCCGACGAAACCGCGAAACCTTTGACACCGTAGCGGGTTGCATGTCGCTTGTCGTGGCTCGTCAGCCGCGAAACCAAACCCGTATTCGAGCCGGTGGATCCCGTTCCCGGAGCTGTTTCTGTTTCTGCTGGCAGCGTGTCGTAGCCGCCGTGGCCGGTAATTTTTCCGGGGACACGAAGATTCGCGGGGACGATAAAAGGCGAAGCGCGAATGCGAGGCGATGCCTCGGCGATGCCTCGGCGATGCGATGCGTCGAGCAGAGGACGAGGCAGACTCGCCAGAGGAGATAAAATCACACGACACGCACGAAGCAGCACCGCACCGCTCCGCCACGTGAAATCACATTCGTGGAAACGAAAACGAGGCAGGCGCTTGTCAGTGTCAGTCTTGTAATTTTCTCGTGGGACGGGCACCGCACCGTCTGCGATATCCTCCGTTTCGCTCGCTCGTGCAACGAAACGCCTCGCTCGCTCGCACGCGGCCGCGATCCGCGCGAGGCATCGCTATTTCCGAGCACGCTACACGGCTCCGCGTCCCGTCCGCTCGTTCGAGGAAACTCTATATGACCGAGCGTGTTATTTAGCGACCAGTCGGGGAAACTCGCCGGCCGCTGGAATCGGGAATGCGAAGCCGAGGCTGGCCGTTGTCCGCCGGCGGAACAGGGTTGCAAAATACGGTTGTTCGCGGTCCAATTTATCGCGGGACCCTCGCAGTAAACACAACCGTTATTGTTAATAACTTTGCCCGGCGTTTGTTTCGGCCAACACCGGCGCAACCTGTCCTCCTCGGCCTGCCCTTCGACGCCGCGCCGATGATGGACGCGATAAGCTCCTCATTTCGCCGCCACCGAATTGGCCGCATAGCCGTTTCAAAGGACAGCATTCCTTTCGTGAAATAAAACAAATCGATTTCTCTTCGAAATGGCGTATTCTGTCGGTACCTTGTAAAATACAACCTCGAAGTTTGATTTGAAAGCGCAGTCGCGTCGAGCCGTACAAACGCGTCTCACAGAATTTTGTGAACAGCCCCTATAACGCTGCTGGTCATTCTTTACGAGTCGTGCAAAACTGCATGCCCGAAGTTGCAGCCAAAATTGCAGCCATTTTGTCGGACCAGATTCGGTTGCCCGTGACTTCTGGTTTTCTTCCAAAGCTAAAATTGCCGTTCGATGGGAGAAGAGCCGAAACCGTGAACGAAATTAGGGAGAATGGGACGGGACAGTTGAAAGCGATCGCAAAAAAACTTCGCAGACTGTTTTGAAAAGTGGAGGGAACGGTCGAACAAGTGTGCGTGGTCTTGCGGAGAATGGTTAGATGGGGTTTCCGAGGCCGTCGTCCCGTGTAACTTACTTTTTTCCCCGTAATATTAAGTGGCCTGATACTTTTCGAACAGAGCTCGTGTTGTCGCTTTCTCGGTGGTTCTTTTTACTGGTTTCGAACAGAGTTGCATCCGAGTCCTCTCGAGCGGTAAATAGTCCCTAACACGGTTCAGGTTGCAAGAGATCTTTGTCGATGTTTTCTTTCGTCGAGCTGCCCTGCTATCCCGTGTAGATCCACAATGCTGTTGGGGTACGGTGTAATTTAATAAAGTCCTCTTTTTTTTTTACTGCAATCGGTAGCTACCCGTTCATTCGATTAAACCGTGTTAACGACGCTTCGCTTGACGACTCGGACGGTTAGGTCGTTAACGAGGTCTTCTTTCTTCGGGGTCGTAATTATCAAATGAAACAGAAATCGAATGAGAGTTTAAACAGTTTACGGACGTTTGTGCTCATTGCACGCCTATCAGGATGGCTCTTATTTATTCTTGACAAAAATTTTTATCAGAATGCCTTTTACGACACCCTCCCAGGGTTGTTCCAAATAATTTAAAAAAGAATCAGTACAAAGGAAACGTGCCCCAATGCCTTTAAACATTGAAACGATTAAAATAATTTCTCTAACATATTTTTCGACGCAGTTATACATTTATCGACGACATACAATTATGTTTCGACGCCAAGAAAATCGATAACATGCGTTCAAGAAAACGATAACATATTGTTTAGTGGATTCTGTTCGAAATCTTCATCGCTGACCGAATGTTATAATGCAAGGGGTTAAAATCGCGTTGAACTATAGCGAGTAGCTTTTTATTTCTTGCAATCGGTAGGTATTGCGAGTACATTAATCAGGAATAAAACGAGACAAAAACGTGGTGGTGACTCGAGTAATCTCCGAAGAGCCGCGCAAATGAAGAGCGACTGTTCGGCGGAAGATCTCGCGCAGTCTAAAGTCCACAGGTTGCCCCAGACTTGCGAGCGACACTTTAATTAATATTACGATAATTTACGATACGAATTTATCAGGAGAGCAGCGATGCATCGCGAGAAAGGTCATCGTTCATTGTGTCTCCGAGCGAATGCAACAAGTCCTCCTTCGCCAGCGCGGCGGTACTTAACCATGCGGCGGCTGTGCTCCCTTCGACCAGCCTCCGAAAGTGTGAGAAATAGAGCCGCAGAAACCAGACGATCGAACGTTGGCGAATCGCACCGCGCCCGCGGTATTCAGATTCTATCGCGACGATCGATGTATGTACCATGGACTTCGCAATTTCCCGTAATTTCCGATCGATCGCCGTTGCGTCCGAGACACGAGATTGTTCCATTTTGAGAAGGTACCTTAGTCCAGGAAAAGTCAATCTGCTCGGTGCTTACTTAACACTAGATTTATGCGGTACTAAAACCGACTAATTTACATTACCTTATAAAAGTAACAAGAATATACACCCCCGCTCAAAAATATGTGGACACTGTTCCGTGGTAAAACCAGGGATGCGTACCGCGGACTAACCCTTTTTTTTTTTTTTTTGTTTACGTAGGAATCCAATGCTATCACGCATACCCCGACCTCCTGGGGGAGTTCGGGGTTATGTGGGGCTCTTCTGACCTGAAGGGTCAGACATACCCACTAACCTATACCTACGGTGACCTCGCTGAGCTAAGTAGGAGGTGGTCGGGATCTCGTGAACGAATGCCACCGACCACCTCCAGCCCCTGGCTTAAAAGCCCCATCCCGGGGGGGAGAGAAGCTCCCCCCAGCAAAAAGCTAATCTATTCTATTTGGACCCCGTGCAGGTCACTACACGGTGTCCCCCTTCCCAGGAGTTGTTCGGCTGAGCTTCCCGAGGCCCCAGCTCGGTCCACCCGCAACTCCCGGAGACCCCCTCCCTCGCTCGGATGCATGGCCCGAAGGCCCACATCCGGTCGAAGGAGGAGGTCGCCGCACGCGCTACAAAAAGAAAAAGGGAAATCCAGAGGGGAGGCAAGGGAGAAAAAGCGAGGGGGGAGCTGCAAGTGCTCCCCCTGGAACCCAACCCCCAGCCCCCGGACCCCTCCCCCCAAATAAACCCCGGTAGGATTATAGGACCGTACGGACGGGGCTGGGCAGGAGGCAAACATGCCCCCCACCCCGCCCGCACGGCCCACCCGTCCCAACAAAAACCCCCATCGGAGGACCACTCTATAACGGCGGTGAGAGTGGCCTAGGCCATCCCACCGCCGTCAGGCTATCTGTCCAAGGGAAGAAGGATCGGGGGTCGCCGGCCTCTAGGGGGACGTCCCCTAGGGGCCCTTCTCCTCTGGGAGAGGGGGTTCCTCTCCCTCTCCCTCTCCGCCGCCTCCTTTTCAAACATAACGTCCTCACAGAAGGAGGCGAACCGCGGACTAACCCTAACCCAAACCCGGTTAACCGAGCGAGGTTTCTCTAACCCACGCTAACCCGCAGAGAACGGGTCTTAGGGCCCAGAGAGGGCCGGTTAACCCCGTTCGGAAGCGGGTTAACCCGCACGGAGCGGGTTTCAGAGTCTAGAGGCAGCGGGTTAACCCGCTTTCGAGTGGGTTAGTAGCGAGGTAAGATAGATACTTTTAGACAATTTACTTCAGAGTTCAAAGATATACGAATATACACGTACATGTATTATGGAAAAAAGAAATCCCTTAATAAAATTAATAATTCAAATAGTCTTAACGAACTTGAATATTACCAAATATGTATACTTACTTCCCTATCGTGGTAGGATCGCTTCTGGTGGTAAAGGAACATTTGACAGCTTTTCTTTGTTTTCTATTCTATGTACGTGGAGGTTACACAAGAATATTTGTTTTACAGAAGCTATGTACTACTTTATTGACCAAAGGAATGTGCATTCGTATTTCCTCCGCTACTCTGTGCAATTCATGTGCTACACATGTATGTACCATATTGGGTTAGGTTTGGGTTAGGATTATTTCATAAAATAAAAAAATCTGAAAATATATGTACATATATTTTGGTATCGTACTAAACATATGTATTTTTTAAGCAAAGATACTTTAAAAAAATGTGACAGGAGATTGAAAATTCGAAGATTAATTGTGAAAAACTCGGAAGAAAATTATTATTTTATATTGATTTAAAACGACACAATATTTTTATGCCATCATAAAAAAATTAATTGAAACCAATAAACTTAATATATAATCTTTGGTTTAACGTTTTACTAAGGACACGGTAGATGGTCGGTGGAGAGTTTACTTACATACCTGAATTCGGATCCGCGCTTACTACTTCGCGCGGAGGGTTTCACCGGTTCTACGACGCGACGTTTTACCTTTTGCTGTTTATTAAGTTATTGTTATTAGACCTTACCCTTGCGAGGGTTAACTATTTCGGTTTCGATACACCATACTGTCGAGCGGACAGTCTGGTCGTTGAATTTCGTATGGTGACCGTAGCAAGCAATAAAATAACGAAGCGCTTCGGTCCTAACAAAGCATGCTGACAAGGGAACATATTCAGTTGGTACAAGCCGATTTTGATGAAACTTATGTGACATATAGTGCTTCGAGTTTTTTCGAATTTTCCTCGAAAATTTACATTTAAATGTTACAAAGGTATTAATGATCCTACCGTACTCTTGTGTAACCGGATTAACCGGGTTAATCCTAACCCGAACTCGGTTCGGTTCTCCTAACCCGAGTAACCCGAGAATTCTTCTGTAACCCGGTTAGGCGGGTTTCTCGGGTTACAAAACCCGAACCGGGTTCGGGTTAGGATTCGCATCCCTGCGTAAAACCCTCTGCCAAGGGAAAAACGCGCGATCGTCTAGGTCAACGTACCTGTACTAGTCAAATATCGAACGGGACCGTCATAAAGGACGAAAGGCACAGCCAAAAAATTGCGTTTCGACCGTAATTTAACGAACCGTTAGGACCCGCAGCTGACGAACACATGCGGAACCATTTTACCATTAGCGCGCCGAGGCCATAAGTTTATAACCATAGCCGCCCGTAACCGAACTCCTACTCCTACTTCCACCACTGTTTAAAAACACACCCTCCAGCCAATCATATCCAGCTTTTTCCTAGACCCACCCCTACCTTCGAACCTTCCTAATTTCTACGCGAACACGACAAGATCAGAACTGTTTCGACTACCGATTCACCAACAACACCAAGTACAGCCGAGTCTGACTTGGAGCCATTAAGCCGAGCCTTATAGGCTAACAATAAAGAAACGTGTTCTCCGGAGTTTGATCCTACACTCATTCGCCGTTCACCTAGTCCTAATACGTATCCCAATTTCGGGATTGATTCGACACCACAAACCCTTACACAAGTATAATTTATTTTAATAGCACCAAATTGTACAATTTAACTATTAAAATCTCTCGAATAAATAAAAGTTTCTTCGGCAAGGCTAATACCGTTTCAATCTACGATGATCCATTATATTTATATTTATATCATAGACATAAAAACAGTTTTCTTTTTATTTATGGGCGAAAGCATTAAAGAAGTTTTAAAAAGATATTTAAAGTGGGTACTCGGTTATCGACATAAGGGTTGTACGAAGAAAATTTCAAAGCACAAAACTCACATAATTACTATTAAAATATACATATATTCTCTGGTACTGTGTAAACTAGACCGCATAAAAAATTACACGTGTCGTCCACATACTTTTGAGCGGGATTGTATGTATCCAAATTGTTAGTTGCTCTTTTTGTATAATATAAGAAATATTAAACTCGCGAAACCTTTGCCGAGCTATAATGTAAGAAAAGCTGAAGAAATAAATCCGTCGATCAATTCTTCACAGATGCATCTTTACAATCTTAATAATCGTGAATTAAAAATATTAGACATACGTCATTTTGATTTCGAAATCTCTAGATCTTTTCGACATACGAATAGAATTGTGCAGAGCAGTTAGATGCTGGGAGGTTTTGTATTTTTGTGGTGAAAGGTCTAGAAGTCGGGCTAAAATATTACTGCGCGGACTATAATATCTCCTCGAGGAACGTGCATACCTAGATCGTCGATGATCGAGATGGATGCGTGATCGCGCGGAGTTATGCGCCCGCTCCTTCGCCTGACTGGTGTATAAACGAGCGCCGCGCCATAATTTGCGTGTATCCGTTCAACTAATGACACCCACCAGCTGACTCGGCGTTCCTCTCTTCCTGCTTCCGCCAGGAATTGAATACCAATCGGGTTAGTCAGCTTGGTCCTTCCTTTCTTTGATAAAACCTGACTATGCATCGCATTACCGTGTACATTTAACGAAAACTCCGTATTTTTATTTGCTAATGTTAAGGGATACGATGTTCAGTGGAATAAATCAGTTCAGTGAAATAGGTAACTTTCCACAATAACTTTATTTTAAAACAGCTAATAGGTAACAGCACCAATCAACGACCGTGGTCCCGTTGAAAGCACCGGTTCTCATTCGATCACCGAAGTTAAACAACGTGGAACGTTGGAATGGGCTTGGATGGGTGACCGCCTGGTAAAAACCCGGGATGTGATCCCTGGGTGTTTTTTCACGTGTTGTTGGTAAAAGGTGGTTCGGATCCCACCGTAATAAACAGTAGGTCCCGCTGAAAAGGCGACAGGGAGAGTGGAAAGAAGGGAGAGATTGGTAAATGGATTTGAAACCCTGAGGGGACCAAATAATCATATCAATCAGGTAACAGCACCAGGTATATCCTGCCTAAACCGACTCTAGCGTCGAACTGAACTCGCAACATTATGGAAATCTGTTCGGAGAACGTGCGTTTGATTTCTGTTTTTAAAGACTCGCTCACTGGTGCGTCAATTTGCACGATCATCTGCGGAGATGTCTATGACTCATTGGCAGTGATCGAATCGAGTAAGAAATGATGTAACGAGGTCGCTGTTACGATCTGGAGGCACGTCGCTTCGCTTATCGTCTTCTAACGCAGCTTCCGTGACTCGCGCGCCTTATTTCTTGTCCGAAACCAGCTCAAATACAAAATCTCTTGCTAAACATTTCGTATATAAATGGCTGGGCGTTACAAACAGCACACCTGAATAAATCGCTCGCTTCTAAAGATAAAAGGAAATGCATCGGACGAAACTTATTTGGTATCGAGGCGGTCATGATCCGATGTTACTAATTTTCTGATAGACGAAGACGTCGAGTAGATACAAGCTTAATCTCCGCTAAACGTTCCCGGATTAATTGCGACCAGCCCCGACACGCGGCTAAAAAAGCAAAAGGAGGCTGTCTGCGTGAACGCAGGTCCGACTCTCCACCGACGGAAAATTGAACGAAAATCACGTTCTCGGGCTGGTCGGCCCGTCAGCTCGTCGATCACTTTCGGGACAATGTGCCAGGCCGCGCTCCAGAAACGCGGTAATCCAATTAAGAGCAACACCGAGGGGCGGTTGAATTAATCGCGGCAGATAAATCGCGCGAAACGTCCGCCCGGTGAATCGGGTCTCTCCCCTCTTTTGTGCGGGCTTTAACAGCCCCCGTCGGATGTCCCGGGTGTCGCCTTTTCAGAAGCAAACGGCCGGGTGTGTCGAGTCACAAATGGCGGGCGGGCTTTCGCGCGAGGAACGGTTCGCATTACGCTCGTTGCGATAGTAATTGCCGAAGCGGCTTCGGAGAGGACAAGCAGACACGCCGCGGATCGAACGAGACGTGGGAGACGCAGGAAGAAAGACTGTTCTCAAACGAGAGACATCTCGTTACCAGCTCGGATTCGCCTGACATCGTTCCGTATCGGCTTGCTTCGCTTGCGCGCACGTTCTCTCACTCGCTTTCTCTCTCTCTCTCTCTATTCGTTCATGCGAGAGAGCCCGTGTATGCAACCGAGCGGTGCATGCTCGTCCTCGGCCGGTACGTTGCCGCGGGTGAATCGCGAAATCCCGCTGGGATCGACGACATTAGAGCTCGGGTCACGACAATGGTCGTGCGGTTCAGGAGCAACGGCGATGATGCGATACACGTGTTCAAGGACGCCGCTTCCGCTGCAATCCGCGCACGCCGGTGCACACGGTCAAGGCTGCGACCTTGTCACCTTGCACCGCGCACTAGTTTTTCCGTGTAACCGGCACGTGCTGATCCGGCACCGTTCTTCGCGGCGCAAATGCAATTACAAGAGAACCGAGGAACAGGTGGGGGAATTGAAGTGTCTTGTCTTGAAAGTTTTGAAATTGGAATGTATGAAGTGCTTCCGTAAACGAAGTTACGAAGTGCAAAGCGAATTGATTTATTAAATGAATTCGATAACGCGCGCCGTGGCAGTCTTCCAAAACGGGACGCCGCGAGCAGCATGCAATAACTTTGTTAATACAAATAACACTTGCATGAAAGTATTGTTGTCCGTTCTGCGAACATCGATCGACGCATAACAAAATTCTTAATCCAGTCTTAATTACCTAGTTCAATTAATCAGCCTTCACAATGTTCTGTCTACTCAGCTCCTTCGTTACGCCAATTTTATTGCCTCCTGCAGATTCATATATTCGCAACAAGCGTACCGCGTCAAGTTCAACGATGAATTATTTTTCTCCGGCGCTACATACTTGGCTATTATCAAATTTAACAGTCACCGTAAAATTTAATTACCGTCGTCTTTATTCGCGAAATTTTCACCGTCTGCTCCGGATAACTATTTCTGACTCGACCTAATTTCTACGTCGGCGTTCGGTGCTTTAGAGCGGAGCGCGTTGATTATCGTACTGCGGATTTTATGCGCTTATGGCATTCACCAACCGTGTAAAGCTTAAAGAAAATTTAGCATAGTTTCGCAAAGTTTATCTTTTACTTCCAAACTCACCCGTTGAAGACGAAATGAATTTCTGAATGAACTTCCGACGTCTTGAATTAGCTTGTAACAATACCATGTTATCCGAAGAACAGTTTAATAACTATATTCTCCGAGTACAAGAATTAGTTCGTTTAATAATAAATCATCTCGCATAGAACTCCCGTAGTACTTTCGTGTAAAACGGCGTGAGCATAAATTTTCACTTCTGAAATTCATCGCTACTTTTCTCACCGTAATATTTTACTCTATAAATTATGGAAGTTTGATGGAAAAAACTATGGAAATATCATCACTTTTGAAAAGTTACGATTCATAGCTAGGATCTCCTTGAGAGATTCTTAACGCAATTAACGTGATCGCGAATTAACGTAATTTCTTTTTATATTGTTACTTAAAAGCTTTTTTCAAATAGTAGATTAATGCAATAATAATTTTTAAATTGTTATATTGATGTAACGCAGGCTAAATTATATCTTCAGGTAAAGAATTGCGGCGCACTTGCCCGGGATTGTGAAAGCTCTCGCACTCTCGATTTTCGCACAGAAGGAGTATCCCGATTCCGGATACGTGGGTAGATCGTATTATACACGAAGACGTCCCCACTTGTTTCCTTTATTTCGTTCGTTAGGGGCGATCCCCCGTTTCGTTCGAGCTTCGATCAAAGGAGGGATCGCTCTTGATCGTTCCTTTATGTCCCGTAAATTGCGTGGCAGCACCTGATCCGGATATCGTCTAGCAGGTTTCACGAGCCACTCGCTCGTCAGGAAAAAACGCTTGCACCACTTACTCCATACTTATCAAACTTTCTACGGGCCGTAAACCCGGAGGCGCAGGCATCTTATCTCCCTCTTTCTCGCGACGGAATTTCTGAAGAACTTGGACAATATTTAAATTGCATTCATCGCGATTTTAACAGACTTCCTAGCTATGTACAAGATCACGACACAAATGTAACGCTTAACTGGTAGACTAGGATCTTATTGCATTTCACAATGTACAAATTTTCACAGACATCTCGCGACGGAATTCTTGAAGAACAACTTGAACGATATTTAAATTCCATTTATCGCGATTTTAACAGACTTCATAGCTACAAGATCACGACACAAATGTAACGCTTAACTGGTAGACTAGGATCTTATAGCATATTACAATGTACAAATTTTCACAGATATCTCGCGACGGAATTCCTGAAGAACTTGGGCGATATTTAAATTCCGTTTATCGCGATTTTAACAGACTTCCTAGCTACAAGATCGCAACCAAATGTAACGTTTCACTGGTACACTAGGATCTTATTGCATGTCACAATGTACAAATTTTCACAGACATCTCGTGACGGAATTTCTGAA
>CM052200.1:2636808-2657796 GCA_028455805.1 Lasioglossum figueresi
CGCATTTTTCCTTTCCTTAGCCGCAGACCTCGTTAATAATAAATGTTGTCTCTTCGACAATTTTTTATTATCACCTTTAAATTGATTTTTTCCGTAACTTTCATGTAAATTGATATAATTATTAATCACGGTATATAAACGATTAATTTTCTTAGCAATTGCACTATTAGAGCAGCCCATATTTTTATAAGCATCGATCGATGCTTTTTCTTCAATTGTTAGCATTTTTTCTCTCGGCATTCTAATACACGCGAATCAAATGATAAGAAACAGGATTTCTATGAGTTCTAAAACTAATGCTTTTAGAATATTTCAAATTTTCCGTAGTTCTCTGCTCGGAATCCAGAGAAACGCTAAGTGACTTTATAGAAACTTCGCACTTGTGTTCTGCATCGCGCAGAAAAAAATTAAAACAAACGTAAATAGTGAACATAGCACAGCAAGGCACAGGACCAGATACGATAAATCAACAAAAATAGTGATATTTTTCAAATATCTATGAATATGAAGATGACTTTATAGAAATTTCGGCCACTGTACCTAAGATGCTATGGTATCGGTGAATTCCAACAGTGGATGATAAGTGTAGATTCGCCTTCGCCGACTCGACTCGTACAAAGTGCAGGTTGATCGGAGGACCTCCTTGCCCAGCAAAAATCAAAAAAACGGGCTCGCCCTCGTTCCGCGTCAAACGTTTTCGAAAATTCTCCCCTCGGGAGGTCGCGGGGCCACCCTTATGGTGGTTGGCCAGCCCCGCAATCCGTGTAGGAAAAGATTGCTTGGCGAGGGTCGACGAAATACGGGATAACCGGCGTGACGGTGTGTGCGTGTCCCGTTCGAGAGAGGAGCGCGCGAGAGAGACGGAGAGAGGAAGAGATGCCTTGTGTGCGCGCGCGTGTGCGTGCGCGTGTCGACGACGGGGCGGCGAAGGGAGACGCAAGGGTGAACGCACTCGGTGCACCGCGCGCGACGAGCAAAAGCGAGAAAGAGAGCCCCGGAGAGGAGCGAGAGAGGCAGCCAGGGAGAGAAGCCACCGATGCGAAGCGTAGAGAAAGGGAGAGAGAGAGAGAAAGAGAGAGAACGTACACGTGGACAAAACGGAGGGAAAGGGAGAGAGGCAGTCAGAGGGAGAGCCAGCGATCGTGAAAGTGAGGTGCAGCCATCGATCCGGCTGCGCTCGTGCGCCGAAACGGTAAATGGCCGTTCGGCAACTCTCCACCCTCCTCGGCTTTCGACTTCTCGATCCTCTCCGCGTTCCGCCGGTTTCGGGGAAACTTCGTGTTCCCTGTCGCCCTGCCGTTTGATGCGGTAACGCGCCACATGGCCCGCTTTCGTCTTAAACCAGACTCGAGGGACCGTTATTAGTTTTATCCCGCCTTTCCGTGCACTACCAAGGTCCAACCGAGTCGTTACGCGGAGACGCAAACCGCCCTTTGTGCGAGAACTCGAAGATTCGTGGGAACGTTTTCTGGAACCTTGGCATTGCATCTCGGTCTAATCGCGTAGCCCTCTAATCGATTGAACGACCGATTGAACTCTGGTCTGGTTCGATCAGTGTTTTGGTACATTGATTACAATTAACGCGTTGAACTTAACGCTGGAATCCGAGCGGAAGATAAACCTGATTAGATGGTTTATAGTCTGCAACCAGACTGGCAGTAACGGACTTCTGGTTCGACAGTCAAAATTTGTAATCTCCACCCCGGGCAGTTTTGAGAAACGGAATTTAATTGTGGGAATCGGCAGACGTAGCGTACGATTATTAACTGAGCGAAAACACAACAGTTAACCGAGCACCGGTGTATTTTGACCGTTGGTATCGTAAAGCTGGCTTTCGAGAAGAGAAACCTGACTAAGAACGTTGGCCGTAATAACTGTCTGCCCCACTACAATCATTCCGGGCTCGTAACATGTGGTTAATAGTTGTGGGGTGAGGTAGCAGGGGTGAACAGGTACTGTGACTCTCAGATGTATCTTGGATTCTTTTTGTTTCTCTTTCATTTTGGGTCCATTAAAAACATTATAAAGCGTTTCCAGACATTTTCTTCTTTTGTTGTACGAATGAAAATAATTCTAAACATACGTAGCTGTGAAAGTGACTTGTTTCAATTCTCGGTCTTGACAGACGCAGAGAAATTCGATGTCGATTCGGTAGTGTAGACGAAGTAGACGAATCAGGATTATTTCCTTCCGTCTACGGGATCCCGATAAACGCTGCTCCTTCCACATCAATGTCCCCATCCAGGGTGATTTACTCGCTGGTTTTTCTTAAGTTAATATTACGTTCAACTGCATGCCGACCGAAAGTAAACCCCGAGGCATGCGCTTTCCTCGGTAAATATTTGCCCGATGAAGTGGCAGTTATCGTGCAGCTTCGCGTTACGCTAGAATAGGTGGTACGAATAAAGTGAAATATTTACTTTCGGCCGTCGTAGAGGCGCGCGCGCCATTGCTTATCGTATATCTCGCATTCTGTGCGTCGTATTCTAGACACATTGGAGTAGTTTCGCGAATCGTTTCTATTTGCGAACTGCTCCCGAACGACTTCCATCGTTTCCAGAAATTAATTGCACATCTGTTCAACCTTGACGTTTGAACAAACACGCCGACAGAATTCGGTACAATGCAAAGATGTATAATTCAATTTGGAAATCCTTTCGGTGAATTTAATGAAATTCATGAATTTCATGACATTAAGTCCTACAATAGATAAAAAATGATGATTATACAGGGTGCGGCACCTAAAACAGGTCACCTGAATAAATCGCTTGCTTTCGAAGATAGAAAAAAAAGGATCAGACCAAACTTACTTGATATCGAGGGGCTCGTAATCTGATGTCATTAATTTTTTTATAGGTGGAGACGTCGAGGAGATACGAAGGTCAACTCTGTTTTTTTAAATGGAACGGTATGGTTTTTTATTTACGTTCTGATAGCGTATTTCAAGACGAATACAATGACCTATTACGAAGGTCGTTCAAGGTCACGCAAGGTCAACTGCAATAGAAAATAAAATGTTTCAAACCACTCTTCGAACGCTACGACGATTTACATGTAACATGTTATATACGTATTCGCTGCTACTTCAAGCGTTCAAAATGTCGACCTTGAACACCGAGACATAATCTAAAACGTTGCGATACCGATGATACCGCCTGACAAATTTCAGTTGTATCTATTACAGAGCAAGCTCTTTTTATACGTTCTTGCATATCGACTGTGGTTGTTGGTTTCTCGCGGTACACTCGTTCCTTCAATTTTCCCCACAAATAAAAATCTAGCGGTGTCAGGTCTGGGGAACGTGCTGGCCATTTATTACTTCCTGATCGACCAATCCAACGACCTTTAAATGTCCTGTTTGGTAATTCTGTAACATTTCGAGCCGAACGAGCAGGACATCCGTCTTGTTGGAACCACATGGACTGTCGCATGTCCAGTGAAATGTCCTCTAACAATTCTGGCAAAACGTCTTTTCAGATTCTCTCGTATTTATGACTATTTAGCGTGCCATCGATGAAATATGGACCAATTATTTTATTACGAAGAAGGCCGCACCAGACGTTGACAGACCAAGGTCTCTGCTTGTCCGCTTCTCGTAGCCATCGTGGATTATCTACCGACCAGTAATGCATGTTGCGACAGTTAACTTGTCCGTGGTTTGTAAATGTGGCCTCATCCGTAAACAAAATTTTATTCAAAAACATTTGATCGTCTTGCAGTTTCCGTAGGCCCCGTTCGCAAAACTGTAAACGTTTTTGAAAATCATTTTCACTTAATTGTTGATACAGCGAAATGTGGAATGGGTGAAATTTGTTAACTTTAAGTATTCGCAAAATACTTTGTTGACCGATGCCACTCTCGCGTTCGAGTTGCCTCGTACCAACATGTGGATTTTGTATTACACTTGCTACAATGTTTATCGTGTTTCCATCATCGGTTGCATTTTTGGCTCGAGTGCGTTTTTTCTTATCCACATTTCCAGTTTCTCGAAACTTTTTTATAATGTTTGCAAAGACAGAAAGCGAAGGACTATCACGATCGGTAAATCTTTCACCGTACACGCGTACCGCTTTCCTCATAATTCTATGACAGTCACCATAAATGATAACCATTTCCACTTTCTCTGCTATCGTGTAACGCGTTCTTGAAAATTGAACACTCGGATTGAATATTTCGAAGCCGTACTCTGGTCGGTAGTCAAACTACTAATAACATTTCTGGATACAGGTAAGCATACAATGCGATGGTATGTTTATTTATGTTCTGCGACCCTTACCAATACTTGGAAGAGCAGTATGTCAACAACCAGAGAAGACACAAACGTATTTGGAGAGTGCTTTGAGACATTTTATTTTCTATTGCGGTTGACCTTGCGCGACCTTGAATGACCTTCATAACAGGTCATTGTATTCGTCTTGAAATACACTATCAGAATGTAAATAAAAAACCATATCGTTCCATTTAAAAAAACAGAGTTGACCTTCGTATCTCCTCGACGTCTCCACCTATAAAAAAATTAATGACATCGGATTACGAGCCCCTCGATATCAAGTAAGTTTGGTCTCATCCTTTTTTTTCTATCTTCAAAAGCAAGCGATTTATTCAGGTGACCTGTTTTAGGTGCCGCACCCTGTATAATTCCAGTGGTATCCGAAAAATTATTGTCCTATCTAAATGCAATTTCGTACGCAGTTTCGTGCACTCGATTCGAACAATGTTTATTTCGCATAAAGATCCGCAATCGAACGTTGCGAGCTCGTCTTGGCCAGTCATAATGACCGTCATTTCCAAACGCACAGTCGATCAGAATTTTTCATTTGGAAATGCTATCGGAACGTTTCGATGTACTCTCGATGTTATTCAATCGATATTGCGAGCTTCTGTTTACGAATGCTCACGATAAACCTCAAATTCATATACCAGGCGCGTTTACCGGATCAAAGCTGCTCGTTATTATTTCGCGCAGTATTGTTGATCATTTACGGTAAAATGATATATTGCCGAACAAAGTATCGTCTATCTAAATGTTCGATAACTCAAATTACATGGTCGACAACCGCATGTACTCGAAATGATTCCTGTTAATCCGAATCATTCGTGTGTATCGGATAGCGTTGAAGCCGCAGGATAGAAAAATTGAATAAAATGATTCGAAGATCAAAGAGCTTGTTGCGGCATTACCGATGATGATCTTTCGCGGGAATGTACAATACACGTTTAAAATTAACCTACGACACCAATCCGTGGCAGAGGGAAGGGTTTCTTTCAAACGACAAATACTACGATTCAAACTCAGTTAAGAAGGTCTTTGAAGTTAAGCCTGCATAATCGAGCAAAAAAGCTTTCGACATGCAACGAGCCCTCGATACGGTAATGGTTCGTTCAGAAGAAATCAGAGACATTGACAGTTAGTCCCAACCACAGCCGAACCGGTCCTAATCCGTGGCAGAGGAGGTCTCTCTTATCCGAGGCCTGGCGCATTCTGCCGTGTAACAATTTGTCGTTGTCCGAGCATGGCATCGAGGCGTCGGAAACCTGGGAATTTCGAGCGTCGGGAGTCGTTTGTACGCGGATCGCAATAAACGGAAGCGTTTTCAGTTGAATGTTTTAACGACGCGGCTCGGCACAGCTCTGGGGCCGCTTGTTATTATTCCGGCGGTATCTCGCGGACGATAAATCTCCGGGGGTGTAGCGTCGGCCCGTATAAAAACGGTTTTCACGTTCGGCCGCGGCGCAAACGTTCCTCAACCGGGACACAAAGGAAGAAGGGAGGAGAGAGCTGGCCCGATGCGGTGGCGTCCAGCTTCGCTGGGTAAACGGCTCCTCGCCCGACCGGCCCCGTGATTAAAGGGAATGGAATCGAGAAACGGCCACGTAAGTTCCGAGTTCCAAACCGACCACCACCCTCATCCTTCCCCCTCTCTCTCTCTCTCTCTCTCTCTCTCTCTCTCTCTCTCTCTCTCTCTCTCTCTCTCTCTCTCTCTCTCTCTCGTGCCCACCGTAGCCAGCTACTAACTCTTTTGATTCCTGGTGCTCGAGTTTCTGCTGGTAATTAAATCCCGAGCTCCATCACTGCCTCGCCTCGCGCGGTACTCCCTGAGCTTTGAGCTCGCAAAGTCCGCGAACTATTGAACGCGAACCAATTACCGTAACTAATTAGCCATTCGAGCTCTCGAGCTTTCGAGTTCTCGCTAAACCCCGTTAGCGTGGCCGGGAAGATCGGCCGCGCTACGCCGCGCGAGCTTGCACACTCTTTATCGCTTTCCGTTGCCAGACCTCCCGAGACGGCGAGAGATACCACGGCGTTCATTGCCGCCGGAAAAACCATGAATTGCGGACCCGTAACCTTCGCCGATCCTCGAGACCTTGATCGAGAACAGACACTAGCTTCTACGATCGATATACGGTGATCGCGCCGAAGAGTGCACGCGCGAATTATACCACGAGCTCTGCTCTTATTGGTCTGTGTTTCTCTGAAATAGTTCCTTGACAAAACCTCAGGAATCGGCCTATTAAAGAAAGAGCAACATTTTTGGGACACCCTGTAGAATAGAGTACACTTAACTTTCCTTCGTTCAGCGAGCCAAAGAGTTTCGTCAAGCTGAAGAAGAAAAGGAAAGTGCCGATTCAATATTTATACTAAAAAGCGATATAAACGTCGTTGCTCGCGTAAAAACAAACTTGAACGTCTGCGTTCGCGCCTCGAAAAATGTTTAATGAAATCGAGAACCGTTTCGCAACTTGCAACTCGTCTACGTTCAGGTATAACCGAATTAAATACGACTCGTTACGATTTCATTCGCGACGAGGGAAAAAAGAGAGCTGTGATATATGGACGTTATGCTCCCCAATTCTCAGATACGTCGTCGATCAAGCGTATCGGTAATTTAGCTCGGCGAGCTTCAATGTTCACCGCTGACCGCGTCGCGATCGATACGATCGATTGAATCCGGTAATCGGGTCGCTCGAATAACCAAGCTAATTTCATTTCTTTTTGCTCGTTACAGGTAAGTTTCATCGGCGTGCACATCGATTCGTTACCGATTTCGCTCGAGGAAGAACATGGTCGTGGGAACCTCGGACGATACTCCGGTAGGGGCTTGATCCTTCATCTGTTGGCTCGATTTAAACCAGGTAATGAAAATCTACGATCGGATGGTTAATCGTCCACAATTCGTTCGTGAAATTGTGTCCAATATCCGGGCCGCCATCTTTACTCAAATATAAACGTTTGAAAATTAATCTCATTGGACTTTCTCAAACGTTCCGCTATAGGTTAGCTAGCTAAAAATACTTGAAGCGGAAGCGCACATCGTTCGTAGGTCAGCGGTAGCGTTTTGTAATTTTAGTAAAGTGTAATTGGTATAATTGTTATCGAGGATCTAAGCGCGAGAATACAAGTGAAAAATATATATAACTTCTTAAATAGTTGGCGACCTTGAAGCGCCTTTGACGCTTCCACTCAAAATAAAAAATGGCACCACGCCACGATCCCGTCGGAACGAAGCAGCTTCTCCCAGAAACATTCTTTTCTACCTCTAAAAATAAAGAAGTCATTCAATTTTTGCAGGTATTGCAAGTAAAGGTATTTTGCATCCTCTTGCATAAGAGACTTGTTTGCCATTCTCCCCCTGCGATTCTTTTTACAGTCTCACTCTTCTTTCCACTTTACGGACGACGATGACGAATTGAAATTTGCACGAACAGGTTCAAGAACAGAAATCTTGATTTTTGCGCATCGAATTATCAAGATTATACCTTCTGTTACAAGTAATAATTATCTTATAAACGAAACCACGTTGCTGGAAACCGCATTGTTCGAGGGAGCACTGTACGCGGAAGATCTTCCGTGTAATTGCCTCTAATGAAGGAACAGCTTATCCCGGTGGCACGGGACACCCTGTATAGCAGCCGGGTCGTAGCTAGCCAGAAGAAAAGAAGTAGTTTCGCGAGGAAGCTGCCGGTTGCATAAAGTAGCGCCGGAAACGGTACGAGGGGGTAGGGATGGGGGGTTAAGGAACGAAGAGAAGAAAGTGGAGGTGAAGAGGCGAAGCCGTAGCAATAAAGTGTGTCAGAACTCGGCGACGCGGCGTTCCGCGTTTTCTTCTTTCCTCCGTGCCGCTATAAAGTCGCCCGTACATCTAGGTACGCCTTTTAGCGCGCGCCGCGCCGAGCATTCGACCGAAAAAAGCTTATTATATCGTTAGATTATGGCCGGAGCGGACGCTGTTGCGCGAAATTGCGACAGAGAAAAGGGACCGATCGTTATCGACAACGTTTCATCGGGGATTTCGAGGAAATCTCGAGGACATTGCTCCACGGTCGACGACGCTGCGATCAGCTTTTTCGCGCGGGGCATTCGGATGGAAACGTTAAACATTTTTATCTCGCAGTCTGTCGAGCGCGCAAAGAAGTACACCGCGCGTCCTAAACGCGCTCGTCGGTATTTAACGAGCCACTGTACTGGACGATTCGAGTAGCGATTCCGTACACCGAAATAAGTCGAGAGAGAAGAGTATTTTCTCGTTCGACACCTCGTCGCACAGTGTGACATTTCGATCGTTTAGGGGCATTAAATTCTTAATTCGTTGTTTCTTCTTTTTGTCATGTATTTTGTAAAAACTACTCAAGATACGATGATTTCTAATTACTTTAACATGACTTTGATTGTATCGACCGAAAATACGTATTTTAACTGTTGCAAATTATTTTATTTCTGCCTACATAAAATCACAACTTCGATATTCAACGAAGAATGAATTCATATTCGCTAAACAATGAAAAGTGTTCTTAAATTTTGTACGATAATTGTTTGTTACTAATCAGAAATTATGCACGATCTCTAAAGTATATACCAGATTTTTAAAACAAAAATATTGAAAACTTACCATAAGGAGTAAAATAATCGCCAAAATAAACAATATGTAAAATAATGGTCAAACAAATAATACTAATCAAAAGACCAAAACTATCGAATGTAATAACAATCAAACGCAACAACAGTTAAACTATGACAAATAAAAGCAATAGCAATTTAATACGGTAACAATCGAATCGCAGGTTTATGAATATCAACGGATACGTTCTTGCTCGGACGAGTTGTGTTGGACGACTGCACGAGGTGACTGCGTAAGGCTGTTGAAAACAAATGAAAACTCCTATAGACGCGGACGGACGCAAAATTTCTTTTCATATCTGAATAGGCAAGACTTCGATGTATACATTCGGTGAAGTTTAAAGTCCGTATTCGCCCATATAATAAAGTTTTACTCTATAGACCTGAAAAAACTGAAAAGTTCTTCGATTTTGTATGATCATTAACCATGATAAATGATATGTATAATATTTAAAAACAAAAAATATTAAAAACACACTACAAAGGATTGAATAATCGGTAAAATAAATATAATAAAAATTTAAGTTCAAATACACACAGTTTTATTCGGATAAAGTATCACCGACGATCGATGTAGTTTCATCATTTGTATAGGCAGAAGAGTTCACTCGAGGTTTATTTTTCTTATCCGAACGCGATGAGAAGTTAAAAACAATAGTGATTCTGGGTTACGGAGATATTGTTTTCGAGGTAAGAGTATAGAATAAGCAATTTTTAAAAAATTGTCAATTTCCGAATTAAATTCTCCTAAATGATCGAAATGTCGCACTGCGCGTCGTCGAGAAAACCGAATTTGAACATTTTATTTCGGAGACACCCTGTGCAGCTTGCGGGCGTAAAAAGGTAATACGTAATATAAACAGAAATAACAATATCACGCGGTGAACATTTTGTTTTAAACATTTTGTAATTAAACCGCGTGGCTCGGATACAAATAAAAGCGGATATGCCGAGTATCATCGTGTTTTCTGGTTGCTAATAAATTTGTAAAGAAGGATAAAAAAAACAAGACGCGGTCGGCGGTAGAAATACAGTGGAAAATGAAGTGTTTATATTTAACGTTTGTTGGATAGAAGCGTAAAAGTGACAGCGAGCGGGGATGGTGCGAAACGAAAAATAGCGAGTCCACCAGCAAAAATGAGACGAAAAGCGAGATAAAATTGTTTCCCGGCGGTACTTCGATTCGAAAAAATTGGGTTTGAATTTCTGGCAGGCACGCGCGCTGTTCAACCGCGCTCGGTCATCGTGTCTGTTCATTATTTTCCGTTTCCACATGCTGTAAGCACTCACACGCGCGCATCGGATAAATGTTCGGCATCGATTTATCGGCACGCGATATGCTTTCATTCGGAAAGAATTCCACCCTACATATTCAATAGATTTTTCTCGTGTAATTACGATCGTTTCTCTGAAACGAAAATGATCGAGCTTGTTTCGATAAAACGCGCGCCGATGGAATTGTGGCAACGGGCATTCGAGTGGGAGAAATGAAATTGTTGTTCGCCATCGAGAGTAAAATAATATTTAACGCGAGAAGGATGTACGTTGTGGGTTTCCGCACGATTCGCGGTTCTTAATATCCGATATCTAGCCGATATGTGACGGTGGCCGCGTCTAAACAACGATTAGCTGATATTCGACGCGATTGATAGTCATTATCAAAATAATGACAGAGCTGAATATTCATAATGAATGCCGTCGGGCTGCAACGTGGCCAGATGAATATATATTTGTATTTCGGACCGAATAATACTTGACGAGCGGTCGAGTCTCGATAAAGCAGCAGTTATCCAATTTGTACGACACGGAAGATCTAGGATCAACGTGTCCGTTCGTGTGTACCCGAATTACATTCGGACCCGGTCAATCTATAAAATCTGAATTAATATCGTATTTAATAACCAATTAATTGGTATCGCGTGGCGGCGTCTCGCGCACGGTTATCCATTGTTCCGCTGTCGAATTTTCCGGGCAAACCTTTCCCAGCCGGCGTGCATATCCGGGGTGGCGTCCCTTCAATTTTAAAACGATATTACTGCCGGAAATTATTTCCATCGGGAGTCGGGAACCGTTCCCAGAAAAACTGAAAGCGTAGCCAGCGAAAGGAAGCGCGCGCGAGCTTCCCTCGCAACCTGCTCGATAATTAGTTTTGCTCGAGAATCGTAGATCCTGCCGATAGAGGAAAACCGGGCAATGGGAATCGTTTAAGGGTGCATCCCAGTTTCCGGCGTGCAAAAAATTCATTTTTTCCCATAGCTTTTCCCGGTCTTCGGAGTCCGCAGAACACGCCCATTTTCGAAATTGAACGCATCGTCGGACAAGAAACAAAATTGTTCGTGTCTCTAGTTTTTCTTTCATCTCTGCGAGAATCAAGCGAATAGTTTTTCAAACGAATCTATCCAGAGGGAAATTTTTTAAATTCTATTGTTCTATGACTTTTATTAACCTTTTTAAAGGGATAGATGAAGCGAAGCGTGTACAAGGTGTCAACGTAACTTTTCCCGGGGCTCGGAAGAAAAATCGCGAAGCCAATTGAAAAATCGGAATGTCCCGGCGGAATACGCGAACGCGGTTAAGAAAAATCGTCGCGGCCGGTTTTCATTTCGGCGTTACCACGGCCGAAACCGAGTTCTTCTTTATTCGAGGCGGCGCGCGTTCGCCGGCAACGATTTTTCCGCCGGTATCCGTTCGTTTCCTCGTTACTCTCCGTTTCATTCTTCTCCTACCCCGGAACCCGGGGGTATATTTTTGCTCGGGAATTTTTCCCGTTTTATTTTTCGTCCCTGCCATTCCGCCGGCCGGGCTGCCCGGCTCCCTCGCCGTTTCATCGCGGCCGTCTCGTTTCCCCGTTTCCCCGTTTCCTCGTTTCTCCTTTCCTCGGTTTCCTTCTGCTCTCGTTCGTTCCTTGGTGCTTCTTGTTTCTGTTACTGGAACCTCTTTCCCATTCGCGTGTAAACCGTACGTTTATATAGAGTCGGACGTAGTTTAACCAGGTGTCAGTGTGTAACGTGTATGGTATACGGGAGAGCAACTGGGCGAACCATAAGATCCACTCGGCCGGACCATATTTTTCGCCGGAAATGCGACGGGGTCCCCATCCCCTCAACTGCCGACCTACCCCCGAGCTACATCCTCCGGTATCCCGTAGCTGCTGAAACTCACCGGCAAATTATTAACGTTCCCATCGGATTCTTTTTCTCTGTCTGTCTTTCTTTCGCTCTCGCTCTCTCTATCTCCGACTCCGGCTCTTTTTGACTACGTCCGACTCGGTAGCTCTTCGACTACGTAAAATTCCCGGGGTTGAAAGCGATTTAAAAAGGACGACAAGTTTGCTGCACCCCTCGGAATAGGGTTTAATCTTCCAGGAAGTTTCACGGATTAAAGCGTCGACCGGAGGATTCCAGTTTCTCCTCCTTTTCTTTCAGCTGGGCAAACACCCAACCCCCAAACGTGGAATTCCTGCGTGGCCGCTTCCGGATCGTTTTCCGCAACTTTCTAACGCAATAATCCCGGCACGAGAAACCATCCGTCGGGCAATCTCCACTTCGTTCAACGGAAGAACTCGCTCCGAAGCTTCAATCGGTTGGGGATCGCGAAATTCGCGATGATCAATTTAGAGTGAAACATCCCGTGTGAGATTTCATTTTTCTGTTTACCTCTTGCCTTTTGATCTTCGCGAACGTATCGATCCAGGCTAGTAATTGTCAATGCGTAACATTCGCAAACAATAACATTTGTGCTTTAATAAGTGTACACGAGTATATGTATTTATGTATGTAATATATGTATTTGTCGCATAGGCGATTTCACCGCGTTGCTCCAGGTAAAACAAACAAAACACGGATGGAAAAGCGTTAACACGTTGTTCATTTGTATCTTCTGCGTCTACGTTTACAGTATCTACGTTTACAGTATCTACGTTTTTCGCGTTCCCTGTTTCCGCTTCCGTGGCAATCGTCGCGTCCCGCTAATCGTCGCCGATTAAACGGAAATATGCGTCGGTAATCGTCGCGTGAGCGATGACAATGGCCCGGGAAAATTCAGTTTCCCCGGGACGAATATCGCAGCGGGTTACAGGCCGAGCGGCGCTTCATTAGCGGAATTTAATTAAGTCGCAGAGTCGAGCCGGTGAGCATCGAAGCTGCGAGCCGCGGGGCACAGGACTGGGTAACAACGTTTCCTTGTAAATGTCACGATTTTGCGGCAGCCTCGAAAATATGCGGGTCAAACGGAACAATTAAATTTGGGGGACGATGCGGGTCGAGTTACGCGTCCGTTTTTCGACGTCAGTTATCGATCGCGAGCGATCGCAGTCGGGATCGCTCGACGTCCCGTTAATTGGCGATTTCATTAGCGATTGAAGCCGTTCGAAATAAAAAACTATATATATATATATATGCCATATATATACACGCGCCGCCGTATATATATATATATACGTGCTTCTCCATATTAGTCCGCAGCGGCGATGTACAACGGATCGTGAGAACGTTACGAACGCTCCAAGGTGAAATTGGTTCGGTGGCTGTAATTGCAGAAATTAAAGTGCAAATCACAGTGCGTCGAGTATTACAATATCACTTTGATCCGTGCAAACGTGCTGTTGTCAACGAACGAATGAAAAACCGTCCGATGTCCCGGAACGTTTCATCAAAATAATCGAACTCGCTCGAGGCTCGATTTGCTACGCTCGAACCCCGGTCATCGTCGCCACTTACAGCTGGCGCCTTTGAACAGACACGATTAACTTTAAACGTCGATACAGCTATGATATATTACACCTTGATCCCTGTGCAGACAATCTTCCAGCTATTTCTGGTTTTCTGGCGGCTCATCTCTCGATGAGCTTCTGAAAGCTACACAAAATATTGAACGCTTATCCTTTCGATATTGTTACGTTTTCTAAGAGCAGAAAGCTACAAGCTTGTACATTTAGGTTGGTTTTCAAAGCATTAAAACCCAGATGTATTATTTTGATTTCCCGTCGAAGATGCATATTTGAATCATTCGGTAATCGAATGCCACTTGGGCAGCAGCGAACAATAAATTGGGAACTTGAAGAGGAAAGGAAACTTTAACACCGATATTTGTTCGCCGAAATTTATCCTTGAAAACATGAATTCCCATGGAGCCCGGCATCCTAATTAAAAACCGGTAACGAGGGCGTCACGCGTATCCCGCTTTCTAATCGGAGTCGCTGGAGAAACAGAGTCGGTGACTTTCGAAACGAAAGAAATGTCAGAAATAATTCCTGTACGGCGACGCGATAAAAAGGCTAAACGAGAGGCGTTAATTGGCAGGGATTCGAGTCGCATGGTACGCGTTTCCGATTCGCAGGAGAACTTCCCGCGGCAGACTGCCGTGCTGGCCCGAGCAATTCTTCATGATATACTCCCGAAGAAAAATGCGGTCCGAGCGGCGTTATAACGTGCGCCGTGTTGTAACCGACTTACACGATCTATCGTAGCAGCCGGCGGGCACGATGGCGCTCGAGCATCGATTTTCCGTCAGGAACTCACTTACTGTACGTCAGCGTGGCCGACTGCGATGACCGGGGTCAGGCCACGACACCGAGACGCCGTCGTCGAGGCAAGAAAATCGCCGTAAACAATACCGATGCGGCGTGGATCGCGATCGAGATGCTTACGGCGCGGCGCACCAATCCGGAGAATCTCGTGGCGGTCTGCCAAAAATCGACTCTCCACCATCGGCACCCAACAAGTTTTTGCTGCTTACGTTCATCTGCTTGGAAAGCGCAGGAAATAATAAAACGCATGCAATAATCCTAATTACACTGGGAATTTTTTTCGGCAGGATATGAATTGCCCAAATGTATTGTCAGACACAGGAATTGCTAACACCAGGTCGAGTATTGTTAAGGGATATGATGTTTAGTGGAATAAATCAGTTTAGTGAAATAGGTAACTTTTCAATATAATAACTTTATTCTAATGGTAACAGCACCAGGTATATCCTGCCTAAACCGACTCTAGTGTCGAACTGAACTCGCGACTCTTGTTTTGTTCGTCGCTCCGGCTGCCGGTCGTCTTTTTGATCGTCGATCGTCACTTCGACGTGACGCACGCCACCCATTACAATGTTACAAAATTCTTGAGTTTTATTTTACAACATTTTGACTTCAACAAGTATACATTGCGCATTAACCCTTATGTACCCAACCAAATTGTATACATTGGTTAAAATCTTTGTATTTAACGTATTTGCACAAATTCTCGTTTTAAGACTATAAATTAATACATTAGGGAGCAAAGAATGGACATTCCAACCAATAAGACTAAATGAGATGTAAAAAATTGTAGACATTCTTTACAAATTAACAGTGAGCATCTTTTCGTCGAGCAACGTTTTATAACAAATTTTCGAGTCAAGATCGAGTCAATTTCTTCTAACGTGTAATTTGATGGAGCTATCAAAGTTTCCAAGTAAGATATTCGTTGAGAGCACAGTATTTTTAGAACGATCGTGTTCTAAATACTCTGCAGGATATTCAAAATGCCTTTCCAACGCTACAACCCGTTGCGGCTGTAATTTTGTTTGAAAGTGCCGTAATTCGTCGTCTTCTATGATGTTTCGTCGGTCGTCGCGCCACTAACGATTTTCAGTGGCATTAAACGTCGTCGCAGAATTATTGTCGGGACAGTCGAGAGTTAATTAACGATTCGTGGAACGCGGTTTGCGGTGCTTGACGATCGAGCGAGTGCCGCTTGAACGGAACCGTGGCCGGGTCTTAAGTAAAATTAATGAAAAATCGATGAAGACTACGGTTGCTGGGTCAGAAGGGAGGATTCCGCCGGCGATTAGGCGCTATATGGTCGCCATTGTTTCGCTGAGCTGGTCGAGTTATTTTCGCGCCGCTGAGGATTACCATCGGGACTTTAAGTACTCGTTTGTACAAATTGTTTCTTCGATTTCTTCTGGAACTTTCCTTCGAAGTTTCTGCACCGTTTCGAACACAAATTACATATTTGTAGGGAGAAGTTATCTCCGAGCAGTGAGAATTCCGTCGAATGTCGCGTCGATAATAACCGTAACGACGCGACGATTCGATATTAGTTACTTATTGATTTATTTTGCGTTCTTCATATTTTATAATTTGCGTTATTCGTTATTCTGGTTTGACGTATTGAATAGAAAAGACGTGTTTGATCTCAGACGGAGATTTAAATAAGACAATTTAATTAATTGTATTCAAGATAATTGGAATTAAACGTTAAAATATTGTATTTACGGGCGTGTTATTTCTAGTTACGATTTAATTCCTACATATTAGTCTTCTTTACAGAGTTGTCGGAGAGATCAAAAGGATCTCTGAGGATTATAAAGAAAATAAAGCAACATGCTCTTGCAATTTACGATTTCTTCGTACGACGGTGGAAATAAAAATTGCACTATTTCAAGAATGGCAATGGTTTCTTCAAATTTTATGATACGATAAAATGTCATGTTTTTTAAAATGATTGAAAATTGAGCGTTCTATATTCGAATCGATTAAAAAACGATACTTCTAAGCAAAGACGTAATTTTTACAGTTGGGCTTTCACCGGCAAAGTACAGATTCGCCATGGAGAATTTCGAGGAGAATACATTTGATCGTCGCAGTACGAAATAGTCGTTCCTCCGATTCTGGATGTACTCGATAATACAGATAATCCCGGGAAGCGTGTAACTCGCTGAATATTCTGTGTATTGTCGCAGAATCTCGGTACCCTGCACTTTCTCTCGCAAGAAACTCGAACTTCGCCTCGTGCCGGTGCTCCATTGTGAACTCGAGAACTGGGAAGTCGAGGGTTCGGCGGCCTACAACTCAAACTTCCGGAACGAACAGCGTAACGTCGATAAACCGCGATGTCCGTATTAAAATGTCGCGCGGGACTGCGGAATTCGAGCAGAAACGTTTATCGATAACGACTGCGAGAGACAGAGAGAAAGAGAGTTGGAAAGCAAAACGTAGACGAACGCGACGCGAGGGGGAAAAAAGCCGGTGTTCGTTATTCACCGATATCCAGCGAGCCGAGTCCCGATAAATAAAACAAAGAGCCCCTTCGGTGCACGGATTCCGCGTGCATTAAAAATCCGTCACAATTCAATAAATAATTCGAGAGTCTCGGCCCGTACATTGTTACCGATGTGCCCCGCGCACCTCCACCGTTATCGATCCTGAATGCCTCCTGCCGATGCAGGCCGTGCACCTTCTATAGAAAGCTGTCTGACCCACTGCTCTATTCGAAACTACCGCTTTAAACATTTACCTACAATCCGCAACCAAACGTTTATTTGTTAGCTCAAGCTCGTACAACGAGAAGAAGAGGAGATCGAAACGAGAACGTTACGTTAGAGATTTCTAATGTTTAGAAATACTTTTAGTTTGGTCGAGTAACAGAAAGCGGGTGTAATTTTACAGATCAGAAACATCCAATATATTCCACTCGAAGATGTTACAATTATCGGAGAGGAATTTAATTATCAAAGGATTTGATTTCCAGTGATCCACGCGCCACGGAGGATAGTTTTACACGGAACAGATAATACATACCTTCAGCCAGTCGACTCAATAGCTGTAAACAAATGCACGCGATAGCCGTTTCGGTGGGACAATTTAGGCGCGATCATTTAGGTAGAACAGGATCGGATTAGTCGGTTAGAGGCAATAGCTAGTCCCGGTGCATCTATCACGTGCTTAGCACACTGATGTTTCGTTTATCTGTGCCGACTCCATTCGTTGAATAGACAGAACAGCGATATCGCACTCGACCGTATCGAAACGCGAACCTACTGTCAGAGAAAATAGAAAAACGGAGCTGATGTTCGCTCGCGTCCAATTATTATTGAAATCTGAATCATGGGGTTTTATAGAGAGTCAGCATCTGCGCGGATTCATTTCCATGAACTGGAGTTGGATAAAAATTTGTTTCCTCCATTGTATGCTTCATTGCCGTGATACCGATATGCGAATCATTTTTCAATCTAGCAACATTGTCCATTTCATTCTGTTTTACACGTTTCCTCTTTTAACAACTGCGTCTTTTGGTCAGTAAGCATCGACATCGCATCGATTGGTCATCTGTTTGCGAGTAGATGCGTTTATTTGCACCATGTGAATTGAAATAAATGCATAAAATAAACGGCGTAGCGGTAAACTGTAACTCTGCAGTTTTCATCAAAATTACTAAATTTTTGCGATTTCTCGGCAGTCGACGCGTTAAAAAACCTATAAAGAGTCGATTTTACTTTTCTACCGACGTTCTCAGTCCCAGATTATTTACAAATTTTACGCAGTCGCCGTAGTTGCGAGTGCATAGAAATTGCAGTCCAGTGATAACGGTAACTGAACGCCGAGCGCCAATTAACGCGATTTTTCGAGCGCGCAGATTCGTCGGGCCCGGTCAAGAAGAAGCGGGATGAATTGCGCGATTTCCGGTTCGACATGGCCGAGAAGAACGACGGAGGGGGTAGAGCGGCGTATGGAGAACGAGGTCGAAAGGTAGAACGAGGAGAGGAGAAAACGGGAGAGGACGGAGGCAATTGAGACGAGCGACCGCTAATGGGAAGATTAATTCGCTGTCTTCTGGCTTCTCTTCTCCTTTCATCGCAGTCTCCTTGCCAATCCCTCCTTCCTCCTTGTCGCTTTCCCATTTGCGTGACAAGCGGTGTGCAATAATGCCCGGTTAAGTGTCGCCGATCTGTGGTTTTATGGCGACACTTACATCCGCAGCGTAACCCCCATTTTATATTCTCTAAACATCAATAGACGGGTCCACGTGCATCGATCCTGAAATTTTCTTTCAAGTATTTCGATGTCTCACGGTATCGACAACTTCGACTTCTTTATCTAACATTTTGCTCGAACTTTCTTTTGCTCGATGATCCGATTGTTTATCATTTCCTGTTCCTTTGTGTATTACTCTGCCGCGTTTTCCGATGCGCGTGCATTTCTACTGGGTTTCTTCGATAAACAAATAGACCGCGGATTTGATGAATTCGCGACAAAAATGAATATTTAATACAAAGGTGAAAAGACTTTAGAGCAGGTATGGTAAGTTGTAGTCGCGCGCGACAGCGTTCATTCCGGATTCGCGAGATAGAAAGCGTGATCGCAGGAAACGTTTGTAGATCTCCGACGCGGCTCGATCGCGAGACAGCTGGTCGTTTGCCGTGTGGCTCGAGTTACAAGTAATTCCGTGTTACGCGTTCCCCGAGGCAAGAATTTCGCAGTTCGACAGGGTTAATTGATTCCCGGTGCGAGGACCGTCGATATCGATCCGACGATTAAATCGAAAAGGTTACGCGTCTGGATCGACACGAGAGAGCAGCAGCAGCGGCAGCTCACCTATTGTATCGTGGAGAGAAAAAAATCTGATCGCGCTTGTTCGTCCCGCGTGTTTTATTCCGCCGCAACGAGCTCTCGGCCGTCTCGTGTATCTGATAAGCAGCGAGGATAATTAGTTGGGTGCATGCCTGTTTACTGTAATTAGGAGCGTCGGCCAATTTGACAAATCTTATTAGCCGTAACAATGTTGTAGCGGAAGATTGATTGTTCCTCGCTGCTTTCTCTCCGGCTCGTCGGCGATGTTCGTCCCGGCTCGCCAATCTTTATGTTTTAATTGAATCGCGCGTGAGTTCGCTAAGAAATTGATGCGCTGTCTTCGATGACCAATTAAGCGGCTCTTCCGGGTGAAATGTAATTAGCAAAACGGCCTCGAAACGAGCTGCGTACGAAGATTAATTGGGGACCCTCCAATCCCTTACGGACAAAAGAAACGAGTTCGCTGTATACCGAATATTCCTTGACGCTTTTTTTAATTAACTGTCCGATACCAGACCACTATTCAACCATGTCGCGTTTCATTATTGTTGTTGCATTTTTTATACACGAGGATCGATACCGAGCCGTTAGAATCGAAAAAAAATTGACAACGGATAAAAGACCAATTTCCTGATAATTAAAGTGTACACTACGAACATTTTTGAAGCTTTGCCAACCAATAAAAATCTTTGTTTTATCACGGTAGCAGCAATCGTGCAATTGAATTTAGACATAGATTTTAGTGCCTCGCTGTTTCCCGGCAGTGCCGAAAGTAAAATGAAAATTTCCGGTTGCAGTACCGGGGTCAAAAATCCGGCAGAAAAAATTCGAAAGCAACACAGCCGGTCGGTGGAAACGGAAAGCTGTTCGTGCAGGGTCCCCGTCGACCAGAATGGATATGTAAAAGTCTCCCGCGCCGTTCCCGGAAAATAACTTCCGGCGGAGATCGTGATTCGTTTCGGGGAATCCTCGGAATGGAATTGCGAGAGCGCCGCCGAGAGAGGACGTAGCTCGATTTCACCTTCGAGATGATTTGTATCTCAGCGATCTCTGCCCGGCCGTGGTCTCGGAACAAGCGAATCCCGGGGCGAGAGCTGGCTCGATAACAGTCGTTCGATCCTTCTCGAACCGTCTTTCCCCGAGTGAAATCGTTTTTAATTGTACCGGATGCTCGCGAGCACACCCGGTCACGCGATCGGCCGCCTTAAATTCGTTTCACCTTTGCCCAACCGAGACCGGATCATTTTTGTGCCAATGATCGGAACCGTTTCGATTGGAGAACGCTCTGTTCAATGTTCCTTTCGTTCTCTTCCTTTACTTTCTTTGTAAAATTAATTTATCAAGTGATTCTTCATGCTGGTTGGTTACGAAGTCTGTGTACTTCTCTTTTCAATCTGTCGATGCGAATCTTCACGCATTTATGACATAAGATCAGAAACAAGTAAAATGTTATAACAATTCAAAGACATTGTTGTATTACCTTCAACTCGTTAGAATGAATAAGAAAGGAATACAATTATTCCAGACAATTTTTATTTTTCCTGCTGTAGATCCGCAGTTTAATTATCTGTTCAATGTTTCTTTCGTTCTCTTCCTTTACTTTCTTTGTAAAATTAATTTATCAAGTGATTCTTGATGCTGGTTGGTTACAAAGTCTGTGTACTTCTCTTTTCAATCTGTCGATGCGAATCTTCACGCATTTATGACATAAGATCAGAAAGAAGTAAAATGTTTTAACAATTCAAAGACATTGTTGTATTACCTTCAA
>CM052200.1:2670032-2687451 GCA_028455805.1 Lasioglossum figueresi
CCTACAATAATAATTATTATTGTCTCGAGAAGACAGCAAACCACGCTAATGGATCATCGTATATCGAAACAGTGTTAGCCCTGCCGAAGAAACTTTTATTTATTGAAAAGATTGTAATAATTAAATTGTACAATTTGGTACCATTAAAATGAATTATACTTGCAACAAAGTGTCCACGTATTTTCGAGCGCGAGTGTAGATATTTAGTATTTATTTATATCGACTGTCACCGTTGAGAAAGCATTTGCGAAAACAGCAGTTTGCCTAAAGACGGAAAGCTACTTACAGCTGAAAATTAATAATCCATCGAGTGAAGGTGTACAACGACGTTGGAAGCTCGGGTCCTTAAAAACAGCTTTACCGAAAGCAACAGAAGTTTATGAAACAGTGTGGTAAAGGATGAGACTTTCGTGCCGTCGTTTGCGAAAACATCAATTTATATAAAGATAAGCATGCTACTTACAGTTGAAAAGAAAACTGTAATAATCGATTGCCCGACGACGTGGGAAGCCGAGGTCGTTGAAGAGAGGGAGCATCGTTGAATAGACGCGTAACCGGCCTCTCGTCACCGTCGACATGGCGGTGTCCGCGTCTCGGGAAGCCCTCGAGTACTTTGCAAGTAGCTCGAAACTCGACGTCGCATCTTGTCGTCTCGTCGGACGGAAAGAGAACCGAAACCTGGAGGGCCACGAGCGGGGAAGCAAGATTAATTAGATGCCGATGACAAAGCGGGAGCGTGTCTTCGCGTTCCGCTCGAGCCGATGTTCACGGCCCGATAAACTTTGAAATTTTGACGACGCTCAAACGGCCGTCAATGGAGGAACCTGCTCGTCTTCTTCGGGCCCAGCAACAATAGCGACAGGTCTATCGATTCGTGGCCGATTCTGCGGGGAAATGTGAACCCTGCTGCCTTATTAAATTTTCTAATCGCCCAACGATCTAATTACCGCGCAGCTCGTTGCGCTTCGACCATCCGTTTGTGTTGAAGTTAAAATGTAAAATAAAACTCAAGAATTTTGTAACATTGTAATGGGTGGCGTGCGTCACGTCGAAGTGACGATCAACGATCAAAGGGACGACCGGCGGCCGGAGCGACGAACAGGACAAGAGTCGCGAGTTCAGTTCGACACTAGAGTCGGTTTAGGCAGGATATACCTGGTGCTGTTAACATTAGAATAAAGTTATTATATTGAAAAGTTACCTATTTCACTAAACTGTTTTATTCCACAAAACATCATATCCCTTAACAGTTTGACCGAGCCTCCGATAAATCGAATCGTGTTAATTCGATGACTACCGGACTGCTGAGACGCAATTGATCGCTGATAAAGAATATTTTTCTTATACCTTTAGAAGCTTGAAATCGCTCGATTGTTTTCCCGATTTCATACATTTTCTGTGGGCAATCGAATTCGTTACAATTTTGTTGCTTCGATTATACTTCTGTTTATCTTTCGGCTCGTTAAAGCCCTAAATAAAAATTACTCGTTTCTATCAAGATTATAAACGTAGAAAATTGTTTTAGAAATTGCAGTTTGGAGTATTTTAATGCTTCCAATCAATTTGAGGCAACGAGTTCTATTGGCAAGCACCTCTTCCGAAAATTCTCCGAGGACTCCGAGAGCGATTCAGGCTATTGCATAGGCCATAGGCGAAAACGATAGCTTTCTCGTCTTTCCGTCGGGGATAGACGAGGACGACGCGAGAACTAACGAAATTACTCAGCCTGATACCGGGAGAAACCGGTTTTAGTGGTCGACTCTCGCTAGATACACTCGGCCTCCACGCGAACCCACACAGATGATTGCCGATGTGCAGTTTATAGCGCGAATTAGATGGTGCATCGGTTAGGTATGCGTGAAACTTGCGAGAGGTATCCCATTCGGGACGATCAGCTCCGTGCTGTTTCCGTGGCCGGATACGTTGTCGAGAGAATGCGAGTCTTTGACTTTGACTAAAGTTAATTGTACCGCTTCGTATCAACGTTGATACCTGACTACGTAAATAGAATAGGAAGTTCAATTAGACATTCGATCGAGCAATCCTCTTGATCACTGCTTGTCTTCGCAATTCTGTGACAATGTTTTACAATTTGCATTTCGTTTCGTTTCTGTCTTTGAATCGTATGCAACGTGTTTTAATTAGCAAGCATCATCCGTTAACGGTAGCTGAAACCCGCGACAGAACGGTGCGAGACATTCTGTTGCCAGAGACACTTACATAGATCAACGAACGTCATCGCTACTATAAATTATTCTCAACTCGGTGGGTGATTTATTCGTTTCCCGATGGCATTTAACAAAGTACCATTATGCCATCGTCGCTCAGCAAACTATTATAGTATTTATCTTACGTGCTGTTTGCTTCGGTGTCTCTTGCCTTCGTGGACAACGCTATAATGCAGATGCAAACACAATTATCGTACATAATGCACTTTCCGGCTGATAACACTTTCCTTATAGGTTGCAGTCACCGGGAACGTAAAGATATGAACTTTTAGCTAATATTATTATTTATTATCGATATATGATCACGATCATGATCGGCACAAGCAAAATCCCATTGCAAACCACATTTATGGTTAACGCGGAGACCCTAGACTCGATCGCTTTTTTATATTCCCCTTTACATTCTTTTTGCGGGTCGAAAAAGAACGTGTTTTATTGTTCGCGATCAACGTCAAGAAAGCAACGCAACCGAATAATTCCGAAGCCAGTCGGGATTCAGTCGAAAACGAATTCGGAACCCTTTTCTCGTTCCCCTAGCCGCGGGAACGGCGAGCTAGCGCGTAACGAGCGTTAATTCCTGACGAATAATGAAGGGCAATACACAGGGTAACGAGTATTTGCCAGGACAAAGGAACCACTTTTAAATGGCCCCCTAATGGATTGCCCGCGCCTCACTTTCGACGTCGCGGTGTACTGGCGAGGGTGGATAGCGCCGCTCAACGATTGCCCCTATAAATATTCCTCGAAGTGGCTGCCATGTTGTTATAGCGAGTCGTCTGGAGTTGAACCCGGGGGCCTACGGAGACAATTTATTGTTTATTGACTTTTTATCGGAACGCTTCCGCGGACACGTAAAACTGGAAATATTTGTAACGGCGATTGAAAATGGTAAAGGTCGTACAGTTAAAATAGCATTTTCTGTATTCTTCGAATAAATCGCTATTTTAAACCCATTCTACAGCAAACGAAAAATATTTTGCTATCAAAGCGATACCACGATTTAAAACGAAACGAACTACTACTTGACATACTGTTTTCACTATTTTTCGCGGTGGAGTCGATCGTGTTTGCGTCGAATTTCACGCTTGATATCCAATCCATTCAGTCGAATCGGTCATTGGAAACGCGAATCGCATGATCAGCCTGTGTTTGGCTGACTGAAAAGTTTTGCTACCTTTTTCCAGATCTCTAATCATCGATAAATCTGTTCACGATTATGTAAATTTAAAGAAAGTTCGAGGTAGATATTTTCCACTTCGGTTACGTGGTTAATAATCTTTTAAATCGTCCACTGCAGCTTCGATATTTATGATATTCGTTTTGAGGACAAAACACAGTTTAATATCGATCGAAAAGTGGGAATCCGGACGAAATTATTAACTTGTTAAATGAACGCGATACGTAGATGCCACAGCAGAGGTTAACCAAATCGAGAAGCACACTTTATAATTGTACAAATTGATCTGCAAGCAGTCTGGGTAGACGGAAAACTATTTCGAAAGCAAAATGAAGGAACAAAGAGCTTCCCGTTTCCTGTTCGGGCTAGTTACCGAGCCATTGTGCCGGCGCGAGTATTATAATCGCCTAATCGAATGCAGCAACCTTGGAGCGGCTCCGAAAGAAGGTCTGAAGCAAGCCTGGAGGTATATCTCGATGGAATGGGGTCGACGAGCGTGCTCGTACATACACGTGAAATCGTGCCTTCTCGTCTACGGGTTCGCGGTCGGACTTTCTACGAGTATCGCTCTCGAGCGTTCTACTAGAAAAAGGTGGTTCGTTAAAATTGCACGGGTCCCGGCATTTTTGTCGTTGAACGGGGGGAAACGGCTGGTCTGTCGCGTGGGTGGACGGGGGCCCGACGGTTTCCGTTCGAATTTCACTCGTTCGCGGGCCGGACGTGTTTGTTTGAAAAATGTGTCTGCCCGGAACGGGATGGTCTGTAGAATTTTATTTATAATTCAGCGCGCCGCCGCGCCGCTGCGTTGGGCTGAATCGAGCGCCCAATTTCAGTCCGGGCCGGTTCGACCCGGCTCGCAGGAAATATGAGGACGCCATAAAACGTACGCTCGCTGCGAGTTAAATTATAGGAATTGTATAACAGAGTACACATCTCGAAAATAGAAACGTATGGTGGGAATACGTTCAATTATCCGACACGGGCAGACGCGAGTCGAGAACTTCGACGTAACGGAGTAACGTTATGGCAACTTTTTCGGTTGCCTAAGAAAAAAATCTTGAAATTCCGTAGCTCCAGACGAGAAACTTTTTCGGGAGAATCAGTGCGAGTTTCGAAACCGGAGACGAAATTCCAGTCGCGTCGCGAAGGAAATTGAACAAAAAGATTCCGTGGAGATATCAAAGGGGCTGGAAACGATAGAAGTCGATCGAGGGTAGGCAGACAGTTGGCGGGAGGTCGAGCGTTGATTGTATCCCGCCTGTAAATAAGAGTCGACGTAATTGGATTCATGCCCCTGCGCTCGAAGATGTCCGCCCGATGGTGCTCCGGGCTCGTAGAGAGACCGTTCGCTCTAATTTCACGGAACGAGTGTCCCCTGGGGACGATGAACCGTGAAGCGTCGGACCCCCGAATCTGTGCTTTGCACTTCCGCCCGCGAATCTTGTTTGCGCCTTCCACCGGAAACTCGGAGATTTTCGGCTGCTAACGATGTTTACTTAGAAACTTCGTCCGGAGTCCCGCGCGCGGAACGTTATCGGACACCAGCCTCCTCAAAAGGGAACACCGAGGCAATTTAATCGACAGAAAACTCCCATTCGCTAATTAACTGGACCAATTAGACGCTGGAACCGATATTAATTTGACGGTACTTCTTTTGACAAACGTCTACGCTGATCTTGAAATTGAAAATTAAAATTGATATATAATCTTTCAAACGTGTTCTTCGAGCAGGTAATACGAGGAATTCTTTTTCCTCAGTTTCCTAAGCTGTACAGAAGGCAATTGCTCGTTTCGATTCTCCTGACTCGTTTGATCTTGAATGTACACCAACCGAATTTTTATGGGACGTTTCAGAGACTATCGCGATCGAAACGGTGCGGAAAGAGATTAATTTTTTTGGTCGTGGAGGCCGGAAATCCTCGTTAACAGGGACGCGAATGTAGTTGACGCGCGTCGTCGCCGCGCAGGCTCGAGCGGAATCCAGGCATAAGAAGCAGAAGAGAAGCCGAATGTTGACTGTGGTATGCACGGAACGAGCACCGGCTGCCGTAGTTTACCGTTATATTTCCGTGAGAGACTCCGGTTCTTCGAGGAAGGCCGTCTTTGATGCGCGACCCTCTCCCCTCTTCCTCCTCGGCTTCTTTTCCGTCGTCGAGCCACTCGATTATTGCAATTTTCTTTCGGGGATTTCGCGACTTTCCGTGCCGCGAGCGGAACACGCGTTACCGCGATGAGAAATACATGTAATTCTTGTTCCGTCTGGCCTAGCCCCGTTTTTCAGAATTCCGCGGACTCCCGTGGTGGATGGCGCACTCGCGCGGAGCAGCGAATACGAATGAATCGGATGGAATACGAATGGAATCGTGTTGAACCAAGGACATAACTCTGCTCGAAGGAGCGCTTGCATTTATCATCGCACGTTGCTTTCGCCGAATAAATTATATACCCGCTGCCTCTTTACTGTCGCTGCGCTCCGGACCGGCGCGGCGCGGCGCGACGACGCGATTTTAAAGGGAACCGGTCGACGATCTGTTTCGTTCGCTGTCGGCCTTGTTAATCATTTTTTCACTTTTTGTTCAGCCGGATTCTTGACTCCAAGCCACGCGATTAAAAAGAAACACTTTTCACACCGTTCGAAACGTTTCTCGTATTTTTATTCATTGATCGTGTACGTAACTTTAGGCGAAAATGGATTTGTATTATTTAAAGAGAAACACTTGTCTCTGCACCTTTACTTCCTCATCCCAAAATAACCGGTAATAAAAAAAAGAAAGAAATTTTCTCAGAACTGAGAAATATTATAATTTCCAATTGGCACGTAAAATAATATCATAATTCCGTCCGCAGCGTCCAACGAATAAAAGGAACAAATATTTTCTGTGTAACGAGCGCGCACTTAATTGCTACCTTAGACTTACTCTGCCTTAATTATTGCGCCGAGACACGTCCCCCTATAAATTCGAGTGTTCTTTATGCACGACTGTGAAGCAATCGGTTCACGAAATAGCCGCGATCGCCATCTTAAAATAGTATATTCCCGAGTGAAATTTTCTCTAGACCCGATGGAGCC
Source organism: Lasioglossum figueresi (assembly GCA_028455805.1). NCBI lineage: Eukaryota > Metazoa > Arthropoda > Insecta > Hymenoptera > Halictidae > Lasioglossum > Lasioglossum figueresi. The sequence goes on from CM052200.1 coordinate 2,676,508, forward strand.
AGTAGCAAGAGGTATTACATTTTCGACTGTATCTCGGGCCGACATTTGTCACGGAAACTCAATGCCTATGAATATTAATGGGGCGTGCATTTCTCCTCGGTCAAAGGGACTTCTCTCTCACTATTTTTTTTTTTTTAAGCCATCGTGTACACGGTTTCGCGGAGCGACGACCGCGAGGGTACGAACGATGGAACCGTTTGATACCTTTTATCGGATTTTCTTCGGCGGTCCTCCTCCTCGTCTCTGTTTTTCACCGTTTCCTCGTGGCTCCGCCGCGATTCATGAATATTCTAGCGTCGATTACCGTGGAACAGCGTTGCGGCTCTCTCTACCATTGTCGTTTACCAGAGTATAGCGATGTCGTTGCATCGTTCGCGTCACAGTCGTTCGGACCGGTGCCGGTACCTGGGCACGGCTTCTCGAAAGCTTCCGCGGAGAAATGTAAAACGTGACCGGTTGTCCGATGAGACCAACAAGATTGTCCCGCGTCGAAAACCGGAGGTAATGAAAACTATCCTGAAACAGCCGTGTTCCACCCGTAAAATGCCCGCGCGCCCCCGTCGAAATTGCGTTATCGGATATTCGGATCGAACGTCCCGAAAATACGCGAGCGCGCGCGAGAGAGAGAAAAACTGAAAATTCGACAATCGTTCGAACAGAATAATTCGCGAGAGTAGCAACGTCGATCCTGATACTCGCGGACGTGTCAATTCCGGTTTGACGTTTAAATCGAAATTGTCCCGTTCGATCGCAACCGGTTCAAAGAAATCGTCACTTCGAAAAGTCACAACTTGTCGTAACGAATGCAACTTTACGTATGCAATCTTGAAAGGCGACCCAACTTTCAAAGTTCCCAGGTCATAAATCATTCCACGACGAATCGATCACGCTGCGAGGTCGATGTCAGGGAGTTTGCTCGCGTAATAACGTGGTACACGTGAAATTAAGAATGTTCTGGAGGTATATAAAAACGCTATAAAATTTTTGAAAATTTGACAAGATATAATTCTTACTAAATTAATACAATTACCAAAGTTTGGGTTCGATTCACTGCACCGTTTGATATTTATAGGAACTTGAAGTTTGCACATTTTAACACGTCTTCTTATGGAGAATTCATAAAATTCCACTTCAAACCCTATTTAAAGCTTGGAAAAACGCAACTGGAATCTCTATTTTTTTTCTGTATATAATAAAAATTATGTAATTAATTATGTTCAAATTTTATTAGGATTCACTGAACAGTTACAGAGCAAAAAATTATAAACTGTTACAAAACGTGAAATTTATCGTGTTGTCATCTCAATAGCTATGTTGTCATCTATATAGCTACTATATCATCGATGATTGCGCGCGACGTTTGAATACTTGCCGATCTTTTACATACACACAAAATTTACTTTTTCGAAGTAAAATAAAAAAATTAAATTAATTTCAATATTACTATTATTATTTTTTTTTATTTTTTTTTATTATCACGATAATGTCCAAACGTACACGATACTACCAACTCTCAACTATAAAAATACAGCTGAGTTCAGTGCAGTACAGTGTTGTCACGTTTTTTTGTTATTATCAGAACATAATTTTATGCAAATTTTACATGTTTATTTTCAGTAATAACCATAAATATTGCTTTCCGAGGTATTTTTAATTTATTTAAATATTTATTTTTAACTTTTTATTGCGTAATTATATATATTGAATATCACAAATTTATTATCTTGAAGTTGAAATCAAGGGGTAGAATCATTCGCAAAAGTCACTTACAATTTTTTATAATACGAAGACAATTTGATTAAAACATAAATATAACATGAAATTTACTAATTAAACGGAAGCTTTTTAAATTAATCTATTTTCTTAATGCAAAATATACTCATGAATGGCTTTCATTGCCAATATATCGATGGATTTCGAATTTCTTGTACTTTTGTCTCCCATTGTACCTCCAGAACATCCTTAAGGGGAGGTATTCGGAATTCGGCGATCCTGCGAGTTTCATCTTGGAACAAGATCGTAGTGTTCGCAATTATTTTCTTCAAAGAAAACATGCATGTTCTTCGAAAGAAGATATTTGTCCTCATTTATACGCTTCACCGAGTACAATTAATTTACGCGAACATAACAAGTTGAGAGGCGTTTTAATCGCTCAGTTTTCTTTGATCTCGCCGGCGAGATTTTAATTAATTCCGTCGAAATTGACGCATGCGAGGGAAGTCAGTCGCTCCATCCACGCGCGGACAGACGTTCTATTCGATCGTAATTGCACTTTAATCAAATACATAGTTCCCGACAATATAATTATTTCAATCTTTTCAGATTGGAAATGTGGGGAATAACGATGCGAGTGTACCTTTCGAAGGAGTTTATTTACGGGGACCGAGGAGTTTATTACAATATAATCACATACAATCGCATCGCAATATAATCGGAGATCTTTATACATACGAGTTGCTCTGTCAAGCTCTGTCGCTGAACTGTTATTATGCGTTACCGAGTAACGGCGCGTCGTTAATTCGAACCGATCGTCGTCCGTTTCAAACCGTCAGGTGTTCCCGCCGCGCGGTCGAATATAAAGGTACACTCACACCGTTATTCCCCACAGAAAATAGTAAAATATTCAGCAACGTTGTTCCTATATGCTTGTCTAACTTTAAACGTACGCGTTGCGAGAGAAACTTTTGGAACAACCTAATAGTTCACTCGGAGAGGACGTCGATTAAACAAAACTTTGAACAGATGCGAATTAGAAAATGTCGGGTAACTATGATGTACTGCAAATGTATGTTTAGACCGAGAGTTTTTATCTGTCGTTGATCAGGAAGATATTTAAGTAAGGAGCGGACAAGATTTACGGTACGCTACAGCGTATCGCGACGAGGTATCGGCAGTGAGTTCGCAGTTCCTGATGCCGATCTCTTGCCTCGTTTCGCAGAACAAAAAAGAAGTCCGCGTTCTCCACGGTCGAAGTACGGTTCGCCAAACGAGACGGTTTTTTTTTCGCGTAGCGATAAAACCCGTCCCGTACGCCGCACGCGTTTCTCAGTCGACTTATCGCGGGTAACCCGGCGCACTGATAATATTTAATCTGCCCGGGCAAAATCTAATTGGTCGCGTTGCGTGTCTAGTTCCAGTATTCGAAACTTTCACCACGACAAGGTGAAACACCTCCTTTTCACAGGCTGCGTTATTTTTTACTTCGCCGACGATAAAAGTCACGATTCAACCTGTCGCGCGGAAAATAGAGAAATATTACTGGAACTCCTATCCGGTCCGCGACACGCCGACTTTATTTCACTCGCGAATTCTGATACATACGAGATTAACGAGAGAACAGATTCCAGACGCGAAACGGAGTGAGCGAACACAGCACCTTATCGACCAGGTGTTTAATAAGACTGCGGATCTGCATGTAAGGTAAACATAGTTCAAGTTGATGGTAAGAAACAGAAGTTAAATGAAATGCGTTTCATCTTTTAATCTATAAGGATTTGACACGGAATTGACTGACACTTGAGACGACGTGATGTTCCGTCAATCGCTCGGAGAAGACTGTCTTTTTTATTCTAACAAAATCATAACGTAAAACATTCATTTAACAAAACATTAACGCAACATGCAAATCAATAAATATACAGGGTGCGGCACCTAAAACAGGTCACCTGAATAAATCGCTTGCTTTTGAAGATAGAAAAAAAAGGATCACACCAAACCTACTTGATATCAAGGGGCTCGTAATCTGATGTCATTAATTTATTTATAGGTGGTGACGTCGAGGAGATACGAAGGTCAACTCTGTTTTTTTAAATGGAACGGTATGGTTTTTTATTTACATTCTGATAGCGTATTTCAAGACGAATACAGTGACCTATTACGAAGGTCATTCAAGGTCACGCAAGGTCAACCGCAATAGAAAATAAAATGTCTGAAAGCACTCTTCGAACGCTACGACGATTTACATGTAACACGTTATGTACGTATTCGCTGCTACTTCAAGCGTTCAAAATGTCTTCCTTGAACACCGAGACATAATCTAAAACGTTGCAATACCGATGATACCGCCTGACAAATTTCAGTTGTATCTATTACAGAGCAAGCTCTTTTTATACGTTCTTGCATATCAACTGTGGTTGTTGGTTTTTCGCGGTACACTCGTTTCTTCAATTTTCCCCACAAATAAAAATCTAGCGGTGTCAGGTCTGGGGAACGTGCTGGCCATTTATTACTTCCCGATCGACCAATCCAACGACCTTCAAACGTCCTGTTCGGTAATTCTGTAACATTTCGAGCTGAACGAGCAGGACATCCGTCTTGTTGGAACCACATGGACTGTCGCATGTCCAGTGAAATGTCCTCTAACAATTCTGGCAAAACGTCTTTTAAGATTCTCTCGTATTTATGACTATTTAGCGTGCCATCGATGAAATATGGACCAATTATTTTATTACAAAGAAGGCCGCACCAGACGTTGACAGACCAAGGTCTCTGCTTGTCCACTTCTCGTAGCCATCGTGGATTATCTACCGACCAGTAATGCATGTTGCGACAGTTAACTTGTCCGTGGTTTGTAAATGTGGCCTCATCCGTAAACAAAATTTTATTCAATAACATTTGATCGTCTTGCAGTTTCCGTAGGCCTCATTCGCAAAACTGTAAACGTTTTTGAAAATCATTTTCACTTAATTGTTGATGCAGCGAAACGTGGAATGGGTGAACTTTGTTAACTTTAAGTATTCGCAAAATACTTCGTTGACCGATGCTACTCTCGCGTTCGAGTTGCCTCGTACCAACATGTGGATTTTGTATTACACTTGCTACAATGTTTATCGTGTTTCCATCATCGGTTGCTTTTTTGGCTCGAGTGCGTTTTTTCTTATCCACATTTCCAGTTTCTCGAAACTTTTTTATAATGTTTGCAAAGACAGAAAGCGAAGGACTATTACGATCGGTAAATCTTTCACCGTACACGCGTACCGCTTTCCTCATAATTGTATGACATTCCCCATAAATGATAACCATTTCCACTTTCTCTGCTATCGTGTAACGCATTCTTGAAAATTGAACACTCGGATTGAATATTTCGAAGCCGTACTCTGGTCGGTAGTCAAACTACTAATAACATTTCTGGATACAGGTAAGCATACAATGCGATGGTATGTTTATTTATGTTCTGCGACCCTTACCAATACTTAGAAGAGCAGTATGCCAACAACCAGCGAAGACACAAAAGTATTTGAAGAGTTCTTTGAGACATTTTATTTTCTATTGCAGTTGACCTTGCGCGACCTTGAATGACCTTCGTAACAGGTCATTGCATTCGTCTTGAAACACACTATCAGAATGTAAATAAAAAACCATACCGTTCCATTTAAAAAAACAGAGTTGACCTTCGTATCTCCTCGACGTCACCACCTATAAATAAATTAATGACATCAGATTACGAGCCCCTTGATATCAAGTAGGTTTGGTGTGATCCTTTTTTTTCTATCTTCAAAAGCAAGCGATTTATTCAGGTGACCTGTTTTAGGTGCCGCACCCTGTACATATAACATGTAAATCAATAAAAACATATATTACACTTAAACATATATACGCACTGACATTCAGTCATATGACATGCATACTTATATCATTCTTACAAATCATTTTGGTAAGTCGAAAATGACGTCGATCGAATCGATCGAAACTGCCATGGAACTGTTTTCCCAACCGAAAATAAACAATCGTATTTTTCCAGATTGTCCGCTTGTCGCGAGAATGTAATTGCTACCTGCAGATCGCGATCTTCAAAGTTTCGAACGTGGCAATTAAAGAAGCCATAAAATTATTTCCCGACGCGATCTTGCACTTTGCCAAACCGAGAACGGAGAATCGCGATCTCGAAGAGTCACGCGCGACATTCGCGAAGGAAAACATAAAAATCGTAATCGAGGTTGTCCATCCGAACCAAACTGAAGATAGAAAACCGTGATCTCCTTGGTTGCCACGAGGAGCCACGAAGTAATTTTCGAAGCGGATCGATGGAACGACGATTTTCTTATGGTGTTCTCCCCTTGAAAACGGAATAACCGCGGCCTTGAGGTGGAATCGAGCTCGAACATGAGAGGGGGCGCGAATTACGAGCGCGTTTGATAGGGCTCCGAGGTGCAGCCGGCCGCCTCTTGTATGACGTAAACGTTATACGAGCGACTCGCATATAAACTGCACCCGTAGACTTAGCGGTGTAGTTGTCACGGTATGTATATACTGCAGCGCGATATAGTTACCCGCGTAGTTACAAACGGGGATTATCATTGCCGTGGCACGTAATTGCTTCTCGGCCGTGTACGGTTGCACGCACGGCTACGAACGCGAGGGATCCTGCGCGCATTATGCACGCGTTGTCAAAGACACGGCGCCGTTAGCTCGTCGCCACGATATTTCGCGCGGTGCAATCTCGCGAATCCCGCGAATCCCGCTCCTTGCATAAACTAATTTCTTAACAATTACCGGCGCAGTTGCCTCCGAACGAAATTCTTCTTTCGCCTCGTCGCTTCTCATAAATGTGTTAGTTAAAGCAAAATGTGATGTATCGTATCGTGTAATAATTTCAAGATTTTTTCGGTCGATAAAATGTGTCGTTGTTGTTCAACTACCGTTTACATGAAACTAATCCATTCGAAACGATCGCAACCTATTCTTGCTGCACATTTCGAATTTTGTTCTGCTTCAACTTTTATTTTATAAGGATCTGCAGTGTAAAATGACTAAATTGTTTTGATTTTATAGGATCAAAGATTTCATGGGTAGTCAGCGCGATGTAAAAGTTTTTTTTAATAAATTACACATACTTCGTAAACGTGTCCAGACATTATTTGTAAATATGTGTGAACATATTTTTGATTTTCAACGAACGCGTTGTACGGATTTTTGGTCGTGACGGGGCGTTGATAGGGAGGAACGGATTGAATCAGGGAAAACGAGGGACGGATGGAGGTTTAATGATCAGCGATTCCGGTTGTAGCCGAAGAGTTTTCGCAGAGCGAGAGAGGGAGAACGAGAGAGGATGAGAGAGACGGAAATTGACCTCGGGACGGATCGCGGTAACGCGATCCAGGGTAGATCGTTACCGTGCGCGTCTCCGTTAAGTAACGATGCCGTATCTTCGGCGTGGGTGTGTTGCGTCGGCCGGTATCCTACACGCGGTATGTACACTATACTATACAGTGTATACACCATGTGCGCGGAGTACATGGCCGATTGCGCATGAAACCATTCACGCGAGGGAAGCAATTCGGTCTTGCGGCAACGTTAAATCGTACACGCGCGCGCGGCCCGATGCCACGGATAACGGAGCCACGATCATTTCCATTCGAACGAAAACGAGCGATCACGGAAAAAAGAGAAAGTTACGTCTTCCGTGCAGTACCCCGCCATTATTACGTGTTGCTCACCGGTTCCAGCATCTCGAATCTTTTCGATGCTTTCGAGAGAACCACGGGTCTCCCGCGCTCGATTGATTCCGAGAAAGAGAAATTGAGGGCCGTAAGTTCTTTCGATTCTCCTAAAGTGGAGTAGCTTCCAAGAGGCGGGGAAGCTATCGTAAAATCGTAAATACTCTACCATCCGATGGAAACGACTCGATCGTAATTTACACCGCTGTGCGGATATCGTGATACAAGAAATTCTGATCAAACGAGATAACCTGAGATTATCGTGAAATATTAATCGCATAGATCCGCGCGGAGATTAAGAGCAGTAACAATTCGAGCAATTAAAATCGGCTTAACTCGTTCATGCAGTTTTGGCTGCCTCGCGGAACGAATGTGCCTCGTTTGCCGATTCGAACCGCGCAAGAAAGCTCGCGTATTCTTTTCTCCGACGACTATTTCTAGAGATCGTGGAAAAAGCGCAGGCTTTTAAAAGCAGCAATACGACAATGCGTACAATTAAAATCAGCTTAAAACTCGTCGTTCACTTTTGCAAATTCCCCGAACACTTGAGTCTCGTTCTTGATTCGAGGTTCGAGTCGGTACTTGAGAACCGATGTGTTCCTTTGCGCCGGCAATTTCTCGGATTGATATAAGGGGTGCGGAGTTTAAGTCGCGCGATAACGATCCGCGCAATTAAAATCGTCTTAACCCGGCGGAGTAATCTTTCGCGAGTTCACGGGAGCGAACGTGTCGCGTTGGTGATTTAGAGCTTAACAAGCCACAGAGGAAAAATGTGGTACACCGGGTCTTTGACCGTCGCAGCGGTCTAACGGCGCTGTCCGAAGGAAACAGATATTGCGTAAAGCGTTCCTTTTTTTTCACAGCCGAGTGCTGGCTCGTGGATTTCCTCTTGCGTGTCAAATTATTACTCGTTACGACCGGCCGTTATTCCCTTATCGAGGATCGTTCGAAGAGAGAAAGAGAAACCTGCGTTTTACCCCTTCCGTTCTTCTGGCATTAATTCCGCCCTTGTCGCGCGAACGCTTATTTCACCAGCTCTCCGGTTACAGAGCTCGTTTCGCTTCGTTTTCGTTCGATTCGATTCGATCCGATTCGATCTCAGCGTCGCGTTATCGAGGCACAATTCGAGAAGCCTGGCTCCGGTTACTTGGCCGTCGAGAGCCTCGGCTCGGTTCGCTTTCTCTCATCCACGGATAATTTCCCGTCGCGAGCTCGATGCATATTTTATTCGCGAGCCCCGAGCCATGTAAATCACTAACAATTCCGGCTCTCCACCGTATTTGCGTTTCTTGTCCGTTTTCCGCTCGGCTACGGGACGCGATCGTGGATTCCACGATGCAGACGCACTTCGAGAACTGCTCGGCCAGTCGATCGTCCCCGGAAGACTTTGTCTTTTAGCAAAAAATTAGCAAAAAATTTTGAAAAAAATCTGAAATATAGAGTGTATCCATATCTTTTGTTTGCCGTTCATCCTATGTCGATATCTCTTCTCGTTTTAGAGCAAATTGCATTTAAGTGCGGGGGAATTGATCCCAATATCACCCTTATCGGTGGGGGTAGACATTTGAAATTTTACACGATGTTTTTTTAGACATAAAACGATGTTTTAAAACAGGAATCAGGAAAATCGGAACGGGGGCCGCTGGCCCATGCTTATCCGGCTGGACCCTTTGTATCGCTCGCTTAGAAATCAATAGTTTCGTAGATGGAACGTGTTGAGTCTTCTCAGTGCTCAGCTGCGATTAGCGAGCCGCTGGGAAACACGCTTCGCGAAGACGTAACGAACAACGGTACGTTCAAAGACAGAGTACCGTGTTAAAATTGACTTGATCGACCGAGGCTCTAAGTTGCGACTGACCTTCCTTCGAAGGTCTATGAACAAGGAAACATCGCGAGGCTGAAAATTCTCTCCACCTGATATTGAAAAGTAGGGCCTTAGCCAATGGCAGAAGGTTTGTTAACGAGCGGAATTACAGAAAACGTCAGATATAAACATTTAGTTCCTCGCGAAACATTTAGTTCTTTGGAACCAATAAATTAGTCTTAGGGACAAGGGCCCTTTGCGCTATGTGTTCGATCAGATCGCGTTGCGCCGTCGTTGATCTGGGATGACGTCACTGAAGGTCGTAAATCTTCAACTCAATTATACGAGAACGCGACTAAATCGATTCCTTACCATCTATTGGACGGAAAGGATGTTTATTTAATGAACTTGCACCTTTTTAACATAAACTCTGAATTTATTTAACAACTATGGAATTTACAAAATAGTCAGAAGCGATGATCAATGTATGTAGTCTAGAGATGAACTGAACTGCCGGTGAACACGATGGAAACAACTGTGTTTCAAAAGGGCGTGATTTTAAAAAATGAACCATGGCGAGGGAAGCGGTCATATCTCAGCTGATTGGTTGAAAAATGACTGCTTCTCGCTGTGTTCGCTCGCAGGGCTGTCGTACCCGTAGGTGACCCACGCGGAAATCCCCATGGCCCAAGCAAGAGGCATAGCGAGCCGTAAATCTAAAAAGACGCTTGAGCAGAACAAGGCATGGTCAATAATACCAAAAAAAAAAGGTGACTCGAATCTGGTCGCCAGATGCGGACCTAGGATTTGCAAAAAGGCTAAATTAAAGACGAGTGATGGCCTTTCGGAGAGATTGCTGCTATACCTGGTTCGATGGTTTTTCTTAAAAGGAAATGTGCAAGGCAGATGGGGTCGTTTTCTGACCTTGACTACCTAGCTTACAAATTGAATTGATACTGAACTAAGAGTTCCAACTTTTTCCTTCTACTTGCAATGAACACTATGTTTGGGCCCACGCTGTGTCCAGTACCACCGAGGACCCGTGTACGGCCCAAGAGACTCAACTTCAACCGACACCTTCTAGCTGTACCCGAACCACAAACCGATCAACTCATCGAAGAGATAAGGAAAGGACTCTCAAGATTGGCATCGTTTAAAATCGAACACAATGCAGACCCGAAATTGACACTTGAGTCTGCCACGTACCGAGCACGTCTCAACAGAACTGTTATGACATGCATAAGAAGGGTCCATAAAAAGTGCCGTTGGTCCTCGGGACACATGTACAAGGGTCGCGAGAAGGCCAGCATCTTTCCGTTTTACCCGTCTTATAAAAATAAGGCCTGACTTTCACGTGCAAACCAGCCCTGCAACACGTGAGGGTCCGAGGATCAATTGGCGCTTTCTTGGGCCATCGGCTTCGGGACCCTCGTTAAGCGCAACCCGTTAAGGTTGCAGACAGACGACTCTGTCCTCCGAGTCCTTGGAAAATGCTTGGGACAAGGGCAATAAAACAACCGCGCGTGCGAGCCACTTGGGCATTTCGTTTTGCCACTCAACTCTGGGTCCGCTGACCGCAGCATTGTTTGGGCATTGACTTCCGCGATTGGCTTGAGGTGTGGATGTCCTTCTCCGCCGATAGGAGACGTATGGAAACGGCTCCTCCTTCAAGTCAGTCAACGAATGGGATGTTCTCACCCCTTT
>CM052200.1:2687551-2774969 GCA_028455805.1 Lasioglossum figueresi
GAATTCGGATCCGCGCTTACTACTTCGCGCGGAGGGTTTCACCGGTTTTACGACGCGACGTTTTACCTTTTGCTGTTTATTAAGTTATTGTTATTAGACCTTACCCTTGCTAGGGTTAACTATTTCGGTTTCGATACACCATACTGTCGAGCGGACAGTCTGGTCGTTGAATTTCTGATGGTGACCGTAGCAAGCAATAAAATAACGAAGCGCTTCGGTCCTAACAAAGCATGCTGACAAGGGAACATATTCAGTTGGTACAAGCCGATTTTGATGAAACTTATGTGACATATAGTTCTTCGATTTTTTTCGAATTTTCCTCGAAAATTTACATTTAAAAGTTACAAAGGTATTAATGATCCTACTGTACTCTTGTGTAACCGGATTAACCGGGTTAATCCTAACCCGAACTCGGTTCGGTTCTCCTAACCCGAGTAACCCGCCTAACCGGGTTACAGAAGAATTCTCCTGTAACCCGGTTAGGCGGGTTACTCGGGTTGCAGAATTCTTCTCTAACCCGGTTAGGCGGGTTACTCGGGTTGCAGAATTCTTCTCTAACCCGGTTAGGCGGGTTACTCGGGTTACGAAACCCGAACCGGGTTCGGGTTAGGATTCGCATCCCTGCCGTGAACCCTGCATCGCCGAAACGGTCAGCGGACACATGGCTTTTATGGCCTGACCCGAGCCTGCGTCAGGCAGGGAAAATTGCAAAGGAAAATTTAGAATTTCAAAATACAATCTCAATACAAAATCGTATAAATCGAGTTGGTCGCTGCTCTGCAAAGTTACCCGATAATTCGCGAAAAGAGATATCGTAACAGCAGATATTTACATCAACACGCAACGAGAGCAATAGGTTTGCTTTTTTTACTGGACGCTTTTATTGGAAAGATTCGCCGGTGTGTTTGTCTTACACGTTTTGCGCCCGGCGAACTTGTACAAACACATTGTTTACAGTGGCTCGACCAAACAGTTCTTCGATCCCGAAAATGTTAGTCGCGTAGGTGTGTTTCGGGGGTGCGTTGTGGACGATAGAAATTGAAACGTCGCGCGGAAATTGAACGGGCCCGACGAAACCTTTCCCGACGGCGCGGCGTGTTGGCCCGCAACGCGGAAATGGGAACGGAGCTCGTAAACGCGAATCCTTGCAAATCCACCGGGCGATTTTTCGTCGGAACGTTACGGAACGCAATGCGTTTAACGTTTCCCGCTGCGTGGAGGCTCTCGGGCCGCGTTCCGCGCGAAGATATTTCCGTTCGAATAGTCGATACTACTCCTTCCCTCGCAATGCGTGGGAGGTGAAACGCGAGGGGAGGCTCGATCGTGTCGGCTGTCTCGAGCCACGTCGTCAGCTCTTTCGCCCATAAAAATTCAACCTTAGTGTCGCTGCGAGTGATCGATAGCGCCGAGGGAAGTTCCTGGTGCCACCGTCCGCGAGAAACACTCGCGATCCGCCATCTGGAGTGATTAGGCCGACGGTTGACACGAAATAAAATTATTCAAACTGAACTTTCCCATTCCGGAACTTCTAATCGTAGTTTATTCGAACATGCGATAAAAATGAATTTTCGAATCAGGTCACAACTTGACGTAACCCATGTACGCCCGACGTGGCACTTAACGCGTTAATTCTTCCGTCGCGGTGGCCGATACGGCTATGGGAACGCGACGTTCCGGCGCAACGCGTAAAACCCTCGTAAAAGTACTGTTTGCCGGACTGGAAGATGCTAAACGCGTTTGGAGATGGTTTACGATTTTTGCCTTAGCTTTGCTGCACTGTAAATTCCCCTTGCGTTCCCATTTTCGTTCTCCTGTTTCGAGAAATTGTAATATCGCGGTGCTTTTCCAGATCGAGATGTATATTGCGTGGCTCTTTATTCGCTCGAAGCAGTTTCATCGTGTTTTAGAAATCTAGAATGGAAATTATCGCGAGTAAGAAAGTTCAGAAATTAGAAATCAACAATATGTTATACTTATTCTAATTGAAATCTCTCTCGAATACCCCAGTTTGTAGTTTGCAATGAGCAAGCTGGTAATTGGTAGATCATATTTAAACGCTCCTTGATAGAATTTCTCTTCCACGTAAGACGGAGACGGACATTACGTGTTCGCGTCGATTCACCAGTGTCGAAGACACAGATAAAACTTCGCTAAACACACAAACACGCGCAGCCATTCACACGGGAACCGTGCATCAAACAGTTTAGACTTTCATACTGTGTAGAGGCTCGAAAGAGCAATCACTCGGGCGTCTACTAAATCCCAGACTAAAACCAAACCATTGAATGTTAATCGGAGTTTAGCCTGGCGCTTAAAAAGTAAACTTTCATCCACTATGTAGTCCGTAATAAGAACCGCTTCAGAAGCATCTTGTCATTCATCCGACGTACATTCTAGGTAGAATATCGTATTACGGATGCATCTTGAAAGGAAGTCGGGCTCGGGTAGACTTTAGAATTCCATCGAATGAAGTTCCTTTGAAAAACTTTTCTTAAATAACTTTCAAAACTTTCTCGTTTTGCGGAAAGCTCTCGGAGGGATCTTCGATCTGAAATTTTGAAGAACTCATTTGCTTTGAGCTTGCTTAAGTTTGTCGACGTAGTAAATCGTTGTGTTTCTTCGAAATATTATGAATCTTTATAAGACACCCTGTATATAAAGTGGCCGAAATTTCTATAAAGTCATCTTCATATTCATAGATACTTGAAAAATATCACCATTTTTGTTGATTTATCGTATCTGGTCTCGTGCCTTGTTGACACTCGAATAGAGGGACTACGCACTCTAGACCGCTATGTTCACTATTTACGTTTGTTTTAATTTTTTTCTGCGCGATGCAGAACACAAGTGCGAAGTTTCTATAAAGTCACTTAGCGTTTCGCTGAATTCTGAGCAGAGAACTACGGAAAATTTGAAATATTCTAAAAGTATTAGTTTTAGAACTCATAGAAATCCTATTTCTTATAATTTGATTCACGTGTATTAGAATGCCGAGAGGAAAAGCGCTAACAATTAAAGAAAAAGCATCGATCGATGCTTATAAAGATATGGGCTGCTCTAATTGTGCAATTGCTAAGAAAATTAATCGTTCGTATACCGTGATTGATAATTACATCAATTTACGTGAAAATTACGGAAAAAATCATTTTAAAGGTGATAATAAAAAATTGTCGAAGAGACAACATTTATTATTAACGAGGTCCGCGGCTAAGGAAAGGAAAAATGCAGCACAATTTCAAGCTGAATTGGAGTTGTTACTGAATTCCAGTAACAACAAGACGTATGCAACAACTTTTAAATTCTTCTGGACAATTTGTGTGGACAAAAATGCAACGTAAACCAGGCCTAAAACAAGTACATAAACAGGCTCGTCTTAATTTCGCACGGGCACATATGTCCTGGACGAAAGAGTGGGAGTCTGTCATTTTTTCAAATGAGAAAAAATTTAATTTGGATGGGCCTGATCAGCCATCAGGGCTGTAAATATTATTGGCATGATCTGAGAAATGAGAAAAGTGTGACAACGAGTCGTAACTTTGGCGGTGGTTCCCTAACGATATGGGCTCCGTTCAAAGCTGACAAGAAACTTCAATGTGTTGCATAAATCACAAAATGAATTCGGAAAATTATACAGATTTGTTAGACATGGTTCTAATACCCTTTACACACACACACACAGGAAATATTGAAGATGACAATTTTATTTATCAGCATGATAATGCTGCGGTACACGCATCGAAGCGCACAAAGCAGTGGCTTCTTGAAAGGAACATCAATGTTTTGCCATGGCCTGCTTGTTCCCCTGACATAAACCTTATTGAAAATGTTCGAGGTATCGTTGCGCGACAAGTTCCTAAAAACTGCAAACAATACAACTCCATTAGCGAACTAAAGGATGCGGTGAACGAAGCGTGGGTGTCTGTTAAAACAGAAACGCTACAAAAGTTAGTTTCGTCGATGCCCAATCGTATTTTTAATATAATTAAAAAAATGGAGGTTACGCCAGATATTAAAATAGAAATAATAAAAAAACAACGAAAGTGACATTATAGAAATTTTGCAGTTTGTTCTGCGTAAAATTATATTTTTGTTTTCTTTTATCGATAAATGTTATACCTATGTTTTGAAATCGGTGTGTATGCTTTCTTTACGTAATCCCGAAATGCTACCAAATACAAATGTTTCATTGGTACGGTATAATAATAAGAATTCGTTACAAAACACAGTGACTTTTATAGAAATTTCGGCGAGTGTATACATAGAATATACCGAATATACCGAATGTAGAACCAACATGTTACGCAAAATTTCGAAGTTCATGCCTGACCATTATGGTGTTTACCGCGGCGCTCTAAAGATTAAAAGGTGTGCAAGTTCTGTGAGGAAAATGTCGCAAGAGTCTCGTTTGCGTCCACCTGTCGCAATCGTGAGCGCCCAAGGACCGGCAGCAGGTGAGAGACGTCAGTCTGACCTTAGACATGGCCGTCGAGAGCAGGTTGCAGGTTGCGTATCGATGGCGGGTGGATGTCAGTCGATCGGCGAGATCGAGCTCGAAACGGCGGACGTTAATGAGAGACGGTGAATCGAGGGAATGTGTCGCAAGTGGCAAACTGTTGAGGGGCCTGTGTCGGCCGAAGGAAGGTGGGGTGGAGAAGCATAGAGTCGTCCTTGGCGCGGTAACGACGAGCATTATATTCAAACGAGCTCTTCCCGCTGGTTAACTCGCCTCGCTACGACGCGCGGCCAGTGATCCGCTCCAACCACGGCCAGACGGAAAGGGAGAGCGAAAGCGAACGGTATGGAGGAGGAACGAGCGAGGATCTGCGGATAGAAGAGGAGGGAGAGCAGGAGAATGCCCGGGGAGGAGAGAGGAACGGGAGAAAGATGGAAGAGGTGCGAGGGGAGAGGATATCTGTGGGAACTCGAGGATAACCGGGAACTCTGGCTCCTAGCTTTCCGGGAAACGCAGCGGCGCTTAATTGGTTTCTGCTCTCGAGACTCGCCAGTCGAATGCGCTTCCTACCAGGAACACCTTGATAGGAATCTCGCTGGGCGCGGCATGAAAGCTTTCCAGTTACCGATCTTTGTTCCCTGACCTTTAGGCCCGTGACCGGACTGGACCGCCTATCACGGGCCAGCTTGTTTTCAAAAGCGTCGTTCGCGGAACTTTTGAGAGGATTATGGACGTCTGCGAGCTCTTCCGCGGTGAATGCGGAAAGGTCGTTTGACGGGTTGCTTCTTGATATCGAGCTACCGCCCGGCAACCGTTCAGAGCGATCAAATATTTATGATGGAGTTTCTGGGGCTGTTAGACCGGGCATTCGAATCGACGTCTCGTTACTCGAACGAGAAGACATCATCGAAACAATTAAAACATTTTTCAGATCGATTTAAATACCTGTACGAATTGTGCAAAACAGAAGCCGAATAGAAATTTCGTTCTTGCTGAAAGATTTTAATCAGGTCGGTGTTGTGAGTTGTCAGATTCTCTTGGTATTAAGGACTGCGTCTCCTAGACAGACGACACTCGCGTGTGACTGCACACAGTCACCACAGTACACTCGCACACCGCTAGACCACGTATACGCACGCAAAGATTGCAAGGGGCCGGGCATTCCACTCGTGATATCTTAATAATGCAAAGACGGGGTTTCTTATTAGTCAAAATCGGTTGATAAAAGATCAATCTAGGGGGCTATTTGCCTCAAAAGTCTTAGTTTTACGTTTACGACGCGTAATTCTCATTATTCTGCAGCATGTCGCGGAGCCGCGAGTAGCAATGGAGAGGCGACGGTGCTGCCGCCTGTCGTGGCTGTCGATATCCTACCGAATAATGAGAATTACGCGTCGTAAACGTAAAAGTAAGACTTTTGAGGCAAATAGCCCCCTAGATTGATCTTTTATCTACCGATTTTGACTAATAAGAAACCCCGTCTTTGCATTATTGAGAAATCAGAAGTGGAATCCCGGACCCTTGCAATCCTCGCGTACGTATTCGTGGTCTAGCGGTGTGCGAGTGTACTGTGGTGATTGTGTGCAGTCACGCGCGAGTGTCGTCTGCCTAGGAGACGCAGTCCTTAAAGAGAGGTTCTGCGTAGTATTTCTAATTCAATTAACACCTCGACACTCTTTGCCGTAACGAATCTGTAGTTTATTAAATTATGTACACTTGTTACACAGGATTCGTACTGGAAACCCTTTCTATCTCGGTTTGTGACTAGATTTCTTTTTTACTACTGTCTCGGTTGTCAAATAATTCCTTTCTGACTTCTATCCCTGAGTTCGCTCGCTTCTCACCTCGGTGGTGAGGCTAAAAGGTGGGAAAAACAGTCCCTTTTGCGGGGTGAGAACATCCCATTCGTTGACTGACCTGAAGGAGGAGCCGTGCCCATACGTCTCCTATCGGCGGAGAAGGACATCCACACCTCAAGCCAATCGCGGAAGTACATGCCCAAACAATGCTACGGGCAGCGGACCCAGAGTTGAGTGGCAAAACGAAATGCCCAAGTGGCTCGCACGCGCGGTTGTTTTATTGCCCTTGTCCCAAGCATTTTCCAAGGACTCGGAGGACAGAGTCGTCTTGTCTGCAACCTTAAGGGGTTGCGCTTAACAAGGGTCCCGAAGCCGATGGCCCAAGAAAGCGCCAATTGATCCTCGGACCCTCGCGTATTGCAGGGCTGGTTTGCACGTGAAAGTCAGGCCTTAATTTTATAAGACGGGAAAATCGGAAAGGTGCTGGCCTTCTCGCGACCCTTGTACATGTGTCCAACGGCACTTTTTATGGACCCTTCTTATGCATGTCATAACAGTCGGTCTAGAATATTGATATTTCTAAACTCTTTTTATCTGTCCACTGCATTAAATTGCGCTTACGCGTTTTCGTCGTAAATCGTAACGATCCAAGAAAAGCGATCTCCGCATTGTTCGACTGTCCGGTGACGTCCAAAGGGACGAATCGTAAAATTCGTTCTACTTTCGCGATGAATGGAGCAGCAAAAGGAAGCCAAGGTCCCGTCATTACCTTCAATTACGATCAAAACGAATCACGATTGTTGCGGCGCAGCTGCAACGTTGTAATCGCCGGTGCATCGGCTTTCGTGCGTTGCACCTGCGTGCTGCACTAGACCGGCGTGCCTCCTTAGTGGGTCGCCGGTCTGCGATCGATATATTCACCTTGTTCAGACGCTGAATTCGCCCCAGTGACCTAGCGTCGTTTGCCAAGTGGGAGGATGCACTTTCTCTGGAAACCGTGTGCACCGTTCTCTGGTTTACGGTTCCTACGATCGATCGTACGAAACTTTATAACGATCTTTTACGGTCCGGCCATGTACCGCCGACTGGGATTTTTGTAATCTTTTAAAACCGAGATACTTCGGCACATAAACTACTGATTTTTCTGCTCTGGAAAGTTGAAATTTCCAGACGACTTTTCAGCTACGTAGGAAATGCTTGACAAGCAGGAAATTAATCTTCTATTCTAGTTCGCAAAAACTACAATTCGTATCATAAAATGGTCGAGTTACGTGAATAATTGTTTGATCAAAGCGAAAATGAAAATTGGGTAAATAAAGATTGAAAGAATTTATCGTGTAAACTATTCCTGAAGCATGATGCTATCGATTTTCATGTACAAAAATATGCCTCGTCACCGGCTGACAGCCGCGCTCCCCATACGCGAAGCTCGTTTTCGCCGTGACTAAGAGAGTCGTAAACTGTCATAAGTTTCGTTCATTACAAAATGAAATTGTCATGAAATCTCTCTCTGCCACATTCCTCTAAGTAAATCTGAGGCAACTTCGGAGCACTGTTACCGCGGTGATGAAATTCCACCTGCAGTTCGCCAACTATCTCTCAACCGCCGAAAGAACGATCCGTCTCGCTACTCTAATGAATTATACCTGTCCCATTTTATCGACATTTTATCGTATCTTTTACGAGGTCAATTATTTACCGACCAGCTCTCGAGCACGAGCAACAAACGTGCGTCCAAACGAAACTGTTCCGGTTTGTTTCGTCGGCTCGAAGCATACAGAGCGATTCAAAACCAGAGAAAGGATATGCAAATAATATTTCTGACGTTGGGATTAATTCAGTGTCTTTCGTTGAATCATAAATTTACAATATTCGTTCGCAATGATTTATCCACTGGTAAATGTGAATCGTGTGTTATACGCGGGAAGAGCATCGTTGAGTAAAAATAACCTGTTTCCGATTGCTACTTAAAATGACGGTTATATTTAACATGAAATGATATTTGCACGCGCGCGTGTCGCAATTAAAACGGTGCGAAATCTCGAATAACACGGTCAGGTAATTTGCATGGCATTGCGAACCGGACAGATTTACAGCTCGGTACTTCTGGCGTTGCCGGAGTATGCCGATGTTTAGGATACCGACGAGCAACGTTACATCGCACCGGACTAACTTTGTAAACCAATCGATCGGGCGTCCGCGGGGCACGATTGATCTCGGAGTCGATGCACGTTCGCAAATTTACTGGAGGATGCGCGCGGCCAAATCGGCCGCCTGTTCTCTTATTACCCGCAATTACACCGTATCCGCAAACAGACGGTGGAACCGCGTTTACAGACGGAGTAGTTGCCCATTAAAACACCGCTTCGCTCGATGCCAGGCCGGTCCCGCTGCGCGCTTAATGGAATGGCTGCTGACATTTTCCAAAAATACGAATCAGTTATTTGCCTGTGTGTGGAATATGTTCCACTACACTCTATACACTTTTGCCACGGAATCGGCAACGTTTCAACCTCCCGTGGGCATCCTGGGTCGTTCATGTTCGGAGCGAAATTTCACTTTTCAATTTATTCCTTTCCAATATTTACTTTTTCCTGTCTATGCGTTAACCCTTTGCGGTCGGATCTATTTTACCTCGAAACTTAAACATTTCTTCCAATCTAGAATAATTTTATCGTATACGATTGTTTTCATTTTATGGATATTGTAAGGAAAAGCCAGACCGTTGGTGACAGACGTGTTTCTGGTCGTGGAAGTTCGTTTCGATCTGATCTTCTTGCTAATCGTTGGCGATCGTAATTATACAACTCTACCGTTATTCACGATTCTCTCTTATTACAAATTCACTCGTATGTAAGGCGTTCGTTTCGATCTGAACTTCTTCTTGCGAATCGTTGGCGATCGTAATTCTACAACTCTACTGTTATTCTCGATTCTCTGTTATTACAAATTCACTCATATGTAAGGCGTTCGTTTCGATCTGAACTTCTTGTGAATCGTTGGCGATCGTAATTCTACAACTCTACTGTTATTCTCGATTTTCTGTTATTCTCGATTCTCTGTTATAACAAATTCACTCATATGTAAGGCGTTCGTTTCGATCTGATCTTCTTGCGAATCGTTGGCGATCGTAATTCTACAACTCTACTACATTCTTATCGAGATTGTATTTTGAAATTCTAAATTTTCCATTGCGAGTTTCCCTGCCTGACGCATGCTCAGGTCAGGCCATAAAAGCCATGTGTCCGCTGACCGTTTCGGCGATGAAGGGTTCACGGCAAAGTTTTCCCTTCTTTCGCCTTTTTAGCTAGTAGTCGTGCGACAGTCCTCGACCGAGCAACGTCTTGCTCATTCGAATTGTGATCTCCGTGTCTTTACATTTTTACTTTACCGATAAACAGTTTTCTTTTACAGTCGATCGAGTTCGATCCTTATTCTGCTATTAAAGGATCCTCAATAATTCTCGATTCTCTGTTATTACAAATTCATTCATATGTAAGGCGTTCGTTTCGATCTGAACTTCTTCTTGCGAATCGTTGGCGATCGTAATTCTACAACTCTACTGTTATTCTCGATTCTCTGTTATTACAAATTCACTCATATGTAAGGCGTTCGTTTCGATCTGATCTTCTTGCTAATCGTTGGTGATCGTAATTCTACAACTCTACTACATTCTTATCGAGATTGTATTTTGAAATTCTAAATTTTCCATTGCGAGTTTCCCTGCCTGACGCAGGCTCAGGTCAGGCCATAAAAGCCACGTGTCCGCTGACCGTTTCGGCGATGCAGGGTTCACGGCAAAGTTTTCCCTTCTTTCGCCTTTTTAGCTAGTAGTCGTGCAACAGTCCTCGACCGAGCAACGCCTTGTTCATTCGAATTGTGATCTCCGTGTCTTTACATTTTTACTTTATCGATAAACAGTTTTCTTTTACAGTCGATCGAGTTAAATCCTTATTCTGCTATTAAAGGATCCTCAACACATCTTAATGTTTTATTTTTTATCGTTTAGTTCTACGGGTTTTTTTATTTTCTATGCTGTTTAGAGCAGTTGCGGGAGCTTGTTTCTTTATGTACGATCCTCTTCTGGCGATTCTGATAAATTGGTAATTAATACAGCAATTGACGTCTCAGAGACGTCGTGGCATTCGTACGTCAAACTTGATTACTTTCAACGTTTCACCGTAAATTCATAGGGATCTAAAATGATATACGGGATCCTCCAGAAATGTTGTATTTCCTTGAACGAGATGATTTCTGAGGTAATTTGACTTTCAAGGAAATACAACATTTTTGGGACACCTTGTACGTAATAAGTCTTAAACCTTAAACCTTGAAATTCTAAAATTACGCCGTTTCGGCGATGCAGGGTTCACGGCAAAGTTTTCCCTTCTTTCGCCTTTTTAGCTAGTAGTCGTGCAACAGTCTTCGACCGAGCAACGCCTTGCTCATTCGAATTGTGATCTTCGTGTCTTTACATTTTTACTTTACCGATAAACAGTTTTCTTTTACAGTCGATCGAGTTCGATCCTTATTCTGCTATTAAAGGATCCTCAATAATTCTCGATTCTCTGTTATTACAAATTCACTCGTATGCGAGACGTTCGTTTCGATCTGATCTTCTTCTTGAGATACGTTCGCGATCGTAATTCTACAATTCTACCGTAATTTTCCATTTTCTGTTATTACAAATTCAGCCATGAATAGGGCTGTCTGTCAACACGCACATATCTACACATACAATACACACATACATCATCCGTACTTCGACCCTATGATATGAAATTGATATAATACCTCGTACAATACTTAAATGTTTAGTAATTGATTACGTACCAACACGCTATACAACTACGGCTGTACTTGTAGTGGCAAGAGGTTTGACCAATGGCGGGGACCTTGCGATTCTCGGAGAGGAACAATTTGGAACTCTCTGCTTTAAACATTTGACGTTCGAACGATCCAAGAGACCAACTCGTTCGAACTCGAACCAAATCGTCTGCCCAAAGGAGAGTTGGTGGACGCTGACCGGATTCTCGCGTAGCGCACGGAGCGGATCGTTGATCGACCCGCAAACCGGTACCAAATTACAATGTAATTGGGCTCGGCGTCTCGTGGTAGACCGCAGCTACACGCCGAGCCATCCCGGAAGCGTGAACGCGTCTGCTCGCACGCGGAATCGTCCCGACACGCTCGTCCGTGTCTTGGGCCCGTGCCCGACCGAGAGTGCCGCCCACCAAGAAGAAGCAATCCCAAGGATCGCAAGGCTTTCGATCATTGTCGGACCCGTTCGCGACGATCGTCCCGAAGGACACAGGCCTTGTTGAACCGCTTCGA
This sequence comes from Lasioglossum figueresi, assembly GCA_028455805.1. Taxonomy (NCBI): domain Eukaryota; kingdom Metazoa; phylum Arthropoda; class Insecta; order Hymenoptera; family Halictidae; genus Lasioglossum; species Lasioglossum figueresi. Next base: position 2,699,138 of record CM052200.1, read on the forward strand.
CAACAAGCTCTTGCCGAGCTGTGGTTAAGAACGCGACGCCCCGGAAGGAGGATCGCTGTCGCGTGCAATGAGACCGCCCGCTTCCGCATTGCGCAGTGCGGATATTTCAGACGGGACTCTCGCTATCTCTCTCTCTCTCTCTCTCTTTGCCCCTGTGGTTTATCCGATTGCACGGGTATCGGCATCGTGAAAAGAATCGATTGGTCGGAACGGGCACCGGACGCTCGCTGCTGAATCTTTGATGCGAGATGAGCAAATCTGGAAGCGAATCGTCCGTTCACGGTACGCCTCGAGTGTTGGTCTCTGGAGTAGAGTCTTCGGACATAAAATGAAGACCGCGTGGAAACGGCTCTCGCGCGACCACGGTGTCCGTAAAGAGCGAACTGTCATCGGTTACTCGGATCGTGATTAAGGGAGTAGGAAGGATTTGGCCTTGACGAATTGATGAGTTGTGTGCTACACCATACACCGCTAGAATCATGTACGTACACGAGAATTGCAAGGGTCCAGTATTAACAAAATTGCGTCTCGCTTATGCATATTGGTGACCTCTCCATAGTCGCAATCGCTAGATAAAAGATAAATCTAGCGCGCTTACTATCCCAGAAAGCCTAACTTTTGCGTTTTTCGCATTATTCGACAGAATTTAGCGGAGCCGCGAGAAGAAATGCTGGAACAAATGAAACTGCAGTAGTGTCGCGCCAACATTTCTTCTCGCGGCTCCGCTAAATTCTGTCGAATAATGCGAATATCGCCTAAAAAAAACCCAAAATTAGGCTTTCTGGGATAGTAAGCGCGCTAGATTTATCTTTTATCTAGCGATTGCGACTATGGAGAGATCCCCAATATGCATAAGCGAGACGCAATTTTGTTAATACTGGACCCTTGCAATTCTCGTGTACGTACATGATTCTAGCGGTGTATGGTGTACCACACCAACTCATCAATTCGTCAATGTAAGGATGCCCGCAAATAAATTTTACGAGTGTCGGGTTATAAAGGGAGATTTATTTTTCGCGCTACAGTGACAACCGTCTCTTTCGGCATATCATTTAGGACTGCCGTTCTGTTCTCTCCGCGAGGAACAGTCTCGCACCCCGACGCTCGCTTGTTAGCGATTCGGTTTTCAATTGATTCGCTTTTTCAATTGTCGCCTGTGCAATGCGAACGCACACACATATACGCTGCAACAACTGGTTGCCATCCTTACATCAAGGCCAAATTCCTTCCTACTCCCTTAACTTTGACGTGCTCCTCAACAATGGTTGTACAGACGGATCCAGCGAATACAAATGTATTTCTTGCATAGCTGAATTTCCTGGCCTGGAAATGAATCTAATTACATCGCCACGCAAGTTCGCGTATTCTCGGTCTCGTCTTCCCACTTTCATCCCCGAGTTTTCACGACCCGCGAGATGCTCTATAGCCCACATATTGCTCGCTCAACCAGACGACATTCATCTCCGAAGAACAAGTAGCTTGGGAACTTTGCGCGATACAGGGAAAATTGGCCGTTCAAGGTCGACCTCCCTCTACCAATCATTCGAGGCACGCCTCCGCCAGCACGTTACGCTAGTTTGGCCCGGGATCTCTCAGCGTAATAGCCGGAGTGAAGAGGCGAGCCAAGTAGGCGGCACGATGGGAGTGGCTACAAATATTGACCTTGACCGGAAATATTTCTCCGATGGGAATAGGCCTGTCCGCAGCTTTAAAGCTGGCTCGATACAGGATGGGTAACAGGATCGGGGACAAATGGGTCAAACGTGTTTTGTTTATTCTGTTCGCGCGGAAATATCTTCCACGGCTTTACGGGCATCGTTTATGATGCAGCCTGTACATCACGGAGATGTTCCTAATAACTCGCGCGGACGCACGAATGGACTATAAACGTGCGGGGAATTTACGTTCGCCTTGGTTTGTAGGGAAACGCGTGGATCTGGGACGCCGGGGATGGTTCGTGCGTTCCGACGTCTTTTCGTGGACACATAGTTTTTCTTTTTCCGTCTGGTGATTTACAAGTGACCTGGAAGCCGATTCTCGTGTCTTCGAACGAACTATGTTTGTCAGAGAAAGGCGCCAGGATTTTCTTCGATTTTCTTATACTCAAAATAATCGGGTAGCGTCTGGTCTCTCAGACTTTCAGCGTCCCTTTATTTTCAAACAGGAAATTATCGAATCGGTCTATAAATGAGCACTCTCTCGTAATATTTAATTCTGGATTACACGTTTGGAACGAAGCTGTCATTTGTTACCCAATTACGAAGAAAGTCTTTCGCTTCGTCATATTAAACTGCGACGAATAAGGAAACTTCGTTTAACCCAGACTTCGTGTAGCCCTGAATCTAATGCAGCCAATTCTCGGTATAAATATCACTAATGACGTTTAACGCTCGGTTTACGATAGGTAAGGTTTAGGATTACGAGGTTTTCTTAATTTACAGATTATTAAGATTGTAAAGATGCTTCCCTGAGGAATTTCTGACCAAATTTAATTCTTGGGGTATATACTATCGGAAAAATGGCGAAATATTTGCATACACACATTCTTGTTATGTTTACAAATTTGTCAAGGTAAAACATTTGGTCTTTTATGACACTTTGGGGAAAACCCTACATCCGGGGTATATTGGGGAATCTCAGTTTCCCCTTCCTTTCAACAGCATGCTGACCTTCCGTCAGGTACGAAGGTACGTACCGCCTACCGTCAAATTTAAAAGTTAGTTCTAATCGTGCGCCCGTCTCGTAGACACCGACATCATCTTATACTCCAAATATATTTCTTCCACCGTCCTCGTATATAATTATTTACACATATCCTCTCAACAAAATTAATGTGAAATAGTTATCTTTGGACCTTCGTAAACCTAGTGTTAAAAATCAACGGACGATATTTTTTCTAATGAACTGTATCGGTTTTTTGTTACAGGTAGGTCTAAATGGGTCAAGCTTAAAGAAATTCCGAGTAAGTTAAACGAGCGCGAAGAGATACCAACGGGCGTAAACAATGTGCGAAGAAAACGAGTGCTTTGGAAAACAAGGTAAACGCAATTTGCGAAATATATTGATGGTTTGTTGGAAGATTCATGCGAACGGAGTAACAGCCTGCCGTGTGGGTGTTACGAGTGTTTCCAACGACCGGTGAAAGATTATTCGACTCTTGTCGGTCTGTCGGTCTTGATCCCACGCGGGGAACAAGTGGAGCGTGTTTTTCGTTCGGGACATCGTCGATGATAAACTGCGGGACGACAGTGGAACAGCCGATCCCATTTTTCAGAACGAAAAAAATACATCGGAAGCGCGCGTCGTTAACGCGGAATCGATGACATCGTCGCAACTTTATTTTTCCACTTACCGCGCCGTGCATCACTGTCCCGGATAAATATATCCCGCAGATTTCTCGGCACCGTACACCTTCTCTGCCGTTGCTGCTTTTGCTGCTACAACGTACTGTACCTACAACGAAGCTCATCCTTCTCTCGCGAAGCTTACGCGAGACTCTGTATTCGGGCGCCGGGACGCAGAAAATTGGAAAAGCGAATTTGGCACGAATTCTGCTCGCGATAATAACCGAATTCTGCGAACGACTGAATAACGGCGTGAAGCGTCAGCGCTGATCACGAATGAAAATACGGAGAGCAGACTCGTTGAATGCCCGCTGAACGGCGACGAGCATTTAACGAGACCTTGGCAAGCTTCTCTTCGAGAACTCCCTGCCGAAGGAAACTTGCTGCGCGCCGGATAATAAGGGGACGAGTGTTGGGACCTGTGGTTTTCGAATTTCAACACAACCGAGCTAACGCGTGTTCATTCAAGAATAGAGCCTGTGAATTGTAGTTGAGATGTTGGCAAACTATTTGATCGAGACGTTCGTCTTCCGTCCCGTGCATACGATGACTTTAAATACGTGGATAAATCACGTGCAATTTGTGACAAATAGCTAGACTGCGCAGGTATTAATATCAATCTAGTTGGTCCATTGATCTGCAGGAAGTACCAATACATAAATTATTCGTACACATGAAAAGAACTTATTTGCGTTACCACATACGAAATTCCAGACAGTGAATTTTTAAAATATCAACTGTCGGGGAACTTTGTAGGTCGTAACGAGAATAAGTTCGGTTGTATTCTATATTTTTGATCGGTCATTAATAAGCTACCGAACGAAATTGAATCGAGTCCATTACCATTTGTGACGGTACTCCATTTTTATCGTTGTTGCAGCGAGTCGCAATTAAATCCTTAGAGTCGGACGAACAGAGAAAATAATAAAAATCTATGAACAGTAAAATAGGTTTGCATCAGGAGTTGTTAGCGCGGAAAGTTTCATAATTTCTCGAGGTCCCCTAACTTCGCCGGTAAGGCTGGCTCTGTTATCGACGCGATTGAAAGAAAAACTCGCCTTTGGATTGGATCGTCGATCCTGGCGAAATGTTTCCCCGGCACCACCGCGGAACATTGGCAAAGTTTGTCCGAGAACGGTAACGGGAGTTAACGCGACATCGATCGCCTTGGTTGTTCCGGTTCCCTCGATCTCATGGTCCCCGGCTTCGAGGAGCTGCTACAAACGGAGTCAACCGTTCGAGCCCCGCGGAGAGGTTCTACCGGTTTACCTGCATCGTTAAATACTCTTTATCGCGGTTATCCGTGGACAATTTCTGCGCAGCTAGATTACACGTAAATATTGAAGCGGCGTTTATCGCGGTTTTCTTGTTTCGTCGCCGGGTTCGACACCCGTTGATCCTTCGGAAACATCTGTTCGGCCCTCGAAATCCAATGACAATAGCTGCACACATTGTACACTTGCACGACCTTTCTGAAAGAATCAGATCTTCGGGCAATCGTCTTTCGATGTCGTTACGCGTGTCCAAACTTTCTCGTCCCAATTATTAAATATTTCACTGCAGAAGTTTCCACATTCCGCTCTCGCATTTTTACGAGCGCGACAACTTAAGACAGAAGCTTTTCAACTAACCATCTTAATTCACTTTACAAATGGCCGAGGGGGATTAGACGGAAAGACTCTTGTATTAGCAAAAACTTGCCATTTCCAGCGAGGTAATGAATCCCGACGATCTCAGCGACTCTATTAAAGAATTCTTCGAAGTTCCAACGAGCTCAACTTTGATCTAAGAGCATTTAAGGAAGCCCTTTCTTTAATTGAATTTCACAGCGGCGGCGGAACGCCCAAGACCGGAACAAAACGAACCGGCATTGCAGTCGGGCCGGATCCGCGGGAACCGATTATTCGTTCGGCTAATTCGTGAGTGCGTTTCGCCGTTAACCTCGCGATTTTATTACGTGTGCGGTTTAACGTTCGATCCATGCCGGGGCTCGGACTCGGCCGTCGCGTAAATCAGCTTTATGCCGTGCGATTTGCATGCGATTTGGCCGAATCACGTCGGCCCCGCGTTTTATATGGTCTTGCACGGGCGGTCGCGCGCGCACGTTGCTTAGTTGCACAATTATAGGGAGGCGAATAGAGCGAAATTATAGGGGGCCCGGAACGCGCGCCCGGCTAAAACGAGGGATTTAAGAAATTACTGTTTCCACCGGATCGCTTCGGGCCACCCGCTTCAAACCCGTGCAGGAGAAAATCGTTTTTCGAACTGATCTCGCGCAACTTCTTGTCCTTCGTTTTCGGTTATCGACTTGTAAATTTATATTCCCACTCTTTTATTTTTTTCACTTCAAGCCTCGGGCTTACATATTATCTCCCCGCTGTTCAACAAATTTAAACCCTTTTCCTAGAATCTTTCTCAATCATCTTTAACTCGAGTCGAACTGCTTCAGTTAGCATAAAAAAAATCCGTGACCGAGTGCGGAGTTCGCGAAATTTGATTTCCAATTCCAAACTGTGACCTGGTTTCTCCAGCTCCGGCTGCATCAACGTCTACGACAATTATCTCCTTGTCACCTTACCCTTTCCGAATCCCTTCCACGAGTCAACGGTCAGTTATCGTTCTCCAATTCCATCGATTTTCTCATCCATGGTTTGTCCTCGGCGGCGCGAACGGTGAAAATGAATCGCGTTCGCGTAATTCATCGAATCAGAATTAAACGTCCGCTTCGAAAGTCTTTGAAACGGGTGTGCATCGAACGGTACGCTACACCCACGCTCTTTGTTCCATCGGGCAACGGGGGACGAGGAGCAGAAATTCGAACACGCCTGAGCCCGGCTATTAGATCGGAGACCGCGTTTTCCACGAGGCGGTCGCGGTAAAACTGTTCCCGTTTATTAATTTATCGGTGTAAGGCTGCAAGCCATCGAACCCTGGCGCCGCAATTCGGTTCCGGACAAAAGTCAATTAACGGGCGAGCCTCTCGCGACTCTGGGACCAGTTGCGTTACCGAGTCGCCTGGAAATTCGCTGTATCCCGTGATCCATCCCCTGTCGATCGATTTTACACCGAATAGTCAGGCATTTTATAGATATATGTACAGAAATGAATACGGTTCCAGGGACCACACACAGTGTATATGTATAATGTTTCAGATGCCATATCTACGGGTCCGTTACATTGTAACTCGCGGTGTCTTTAGATATCGAATCAAAGACAGAGCCGCGTTTCTTTCAGTCCGCTGACGTGATCCCTTTCGGATGTTTATCTTTAAACGTATCAACGAGCTGCCGAACTCTGTTCAGTTGTCACGGTCCGATAAGACAAGATGCCGACCCTCACAACATCACCAGGCCCAAGTCCACGACTGACTCAACATTCAATACTCTGAATCACCAAATAAACCCAAAACCTTTGAACCCCAAAAGAAGATTGTACATTAGTATATAAGACCTCAAAAGCCCCGTATCGAGTCAGTCGAATGTTACCTGTGCTACGGCACGTCACACCGATTTATCTTTAAATAAAGTTGCTTTGTGTTCCTGAAACGTCCAAGTAGTGAAGTCTCCGGTTTCACCGTAACACAGTCACAGTCTAGCCTTAGTAGGGAGAACATAAAAATAAATCAAGTTCAAAATTCAATACCTTTTTTTTTTAAATTAAAAAACATACCTTGCTTCCCAAAAACCAATACATTTTTTAACAGTTTCTATTTTTGCTTCGATCACCGCGTTAAAAAGATGTTGATTTGAAAAGTGTTGGATTTTGTAACATTGCGTCAGCCAAGAGGCAAAAATGAATTGGGTTGTCTGTGAGAATCACTGGCTTCTCTATCTTAGAACAATAAACCAGATGTCTGCGGACCCATGGGTCTGCGAGGGTTTCGTATACCTAATTGCCCGGATAGAAGACAGAACGCAGACCTGGTCCTTTATCTTAAGTGGACAACGGACTTTTCCACGTTGCCCTTTTTGACTTTCTATTCACTTCTGAATTAGCCTTCGACGCTGAACGACGTCCTTCCGAGCTCTACGCAATAAACGAGAGTTATCAGTAATATAAAGAGTATCGGTTTATTTTAACCACCCATTTCCAATAAAAAGAATGGCGATAGCGTAAAAGAAACACCTTGCGCTATTATGTATCCACGTATGTATGTTCGTTACGCGATGGAAAAGTATCGTTCCTCGAACAATATTATGACGCGCGGTCGTCGCCCCATATGTATATCGTCACAGGACGAACAGATGATCAAGGACGACTCCGCGCTCTGAGGCCAAATATATAAAAACCGCGGACAACTAGGCCTTCGTTCGAATAATCCGTTTTGGAAGAACAGTTAACGTTCGCGCAGAGAGCAGTCGATAAAGCATTTCTTAATTTCACGTTTCGATCTCTCCTGAGAAAATTCTTCCACTCGACAGTAGGAACAAATGGCATTTATAACGAAAATGTAATTCTGCAACTGCACGAGCAACGTTCTAAAATGCATAGAATCTACGTATAGTAAAATCCGCATTACTGTCCTTTGTTTATATTCACTTCACTGTCCAGTGCCTTCTCACGAAGGCCGCGATGATTGATCTCGGCTCGGGTATATCGGTGTAAACACCACACATTGACTCGAATGAATCGAAATTTTCATTATTTTTTTAATGAAATTTCACTATCGTATTTCTGGCATTTTTCTGATTAATATAAGACCAAACACGATATAATTCCAATTGTATTTAGTGGTTAAATCGACGATTCAAGATTGGGTCGCAAGGAACGACAACGTATTGGAAAGAAAGAGACTTCGGAGACTTCGGCTTCTCCTTCGAATTTCATTCTTCCTTCTCTATGTTCGGACTCTCCTTTGAATTTCATACTATCCTTCTCTATGTTCGGCTTCACCTTTGAATTTCAATCAATCCTTCTCTATGTTCGGAATCGCCTTTGAAGTAACAAAAATACGATCATACATGTACACACCAATCTTACTGTCCACTATAAATACGGCTGTTGGACAGTAATGCGGATTTTACTGTAGTTGGAAACCCATTTTATATAGGGAATCCAATAATTTGTGCCTCTGAATGTTATACTTTTCGCACTGCCAGATAACATGGTTTAAAGTTTCATCGCTTTGGTTGCAACTACACTTGCCGTCGGAGATTATACTAAATCGTGCCAATGAACCAGCCAAATGGTAGTGATCCGCTCGCATTCTATTAGTCGTGATAATGAAACCTCTCTTCAATCCTTTATGGGAGAACCAGGGTTTGGAACTTTCACGGAAAAAATATTAGAAATAATTTTTGCCCTTAAATAAACCTTGCCTCCTGATAATTTCCTCAGAATTCTCTTTGGCCTGTTTCTTGTATTTTTCATATACATCTGTGAAAGGAACCTACGGAAAATCAAAGGAAGACGAGGAAGTAGCCAATTTGGCTGCCTTGTCCGTCTCCTCATTGCCTTGAATACCAGAGTGAGGTGGAACCCAGACTAATTTAACATAGTTGTTTTGTTTATTGTTAATAAAAAGATTATATTTCCTTTTGATTTCAAATATGTGTGGATTGGTCTTTATGTTTACAGTGGGGGATTGTAATGCCATTAAACAACTAAGAGAATCCGAAAAAATAAGGAAGTTGTGATTTTGGTGTTCTAATATAATTTCAAAGGCATCGCTTAGAGCTAAACATTCGGCAGTGTAGATAGAGGCAAGAGTATTTATGGAACGCGTTATCGACTTCGGAGACTTCGGCTTCTCCTTTGAATTTCAATCAATCCTTCTCTATGTTCGGAATTGCCTTTGAAGTATCAAAAATACGATCATACATGTACACACCAATCTTACTGTCTACCATAAATACGGCTGTTGGACAGTAATGCGGATTTTACTGTAGATCGTCCTGAAATCAGTTTTTTAGCCGCGGAACGTCACCTCGGCTGGACCTGCAACGTCCTGCATGATCCTCTTCGCCGATTTCGCGATTTTCCGGCTGGGTGGGCCGGTTATTCGCGGGAATCCGCTCGGATACACCGAGCACGTTGGAAAAGCAACGTTTTCAATGAGCATCGAAGTCCGGCCGCGATAAGACGTGTACACAAAGCTGGTCGCGGTGTAACGAAAGGCGAACGCGTTATCGGATCGGGAACGTTTAATCGAATACCCGCGTCGTTTTGCCTTTTTTCTCCTGCCGCTCTCCCCTCCTCGACTGTTTTCTCCTTGTTCTATTTCTTTTTTCGGTCGATCGAATGTTTGAGCGAGGCGCGTTTATCGGATGCGACGATTTAAAGCCGGGTGAAAGCTTCGGCGAGGCGATTTTCGTCGTGGTTTACAACGCTCGTAAGTGAACGCGCGCGGGCCGCGACGATACTCGCGTGACGCTTTGGATAATTAAAAGCGGTTTAATTAACAACCGGCCGGGGGCGATCGAAGGGCAAACTGCTTTCTGGAGACGAGCCAATTCATCGGGAATTCCATATTCATCGCGCGCTCCATTAAGCCGCTACTCGTGCCACCGGCCTCGGCCAATTCCAGCCGCAAACTTTGAAAAGCTGACGCTCCCGCGCGTCGTCCCATTTATTTCAATGCCAGCCGAGATTATCGATGTTCGATCTCGACCCTCGTCGGCCCATCATCCTCCTACCCCCCCATTAATATTTACAGCCGGAATATTTACAAGCGTCGCGACTCATTCTCAACTTTTACCAGAAGACGTTTCTCTTCATTGTCTCTGCCATTGACAAGTATGCATTTCTAAAAATTGTTAAAAGAGAACGTCGGTAGAAAATGTATACAACCACGAAACTGTTGTAAGTCATCATCGAATGTATTAAAACTCTCGTATGAGATTTCTGATAAAAAAGAAAAAAATATATATTATTAGAAAGTCGAAACTCTAAATAACGAAACGAATCTACAAATCAATAGACTCGTATATTCCTCGAATCAGCTTGGGCATGTTACATTCAAATTTAAAATCCATTAGAGTATCGAATAAATCTGATTGTAGCCGAGTGTACCGTCCACGTTTCGAACGAAGAGTACAAACACGACTGTGTACGGACCAGAACACAATGCTTAGTCCGCTGGCCGCAGCGCACACATTTCGTAGCCGGGGAAAAAAACGTAATATTTGAATCGGCAATTCGCGTTTGTCGATAAAACCAATAGGAAGATAGTTTTATCGAGTCGGAACCAATTTTCTGAATATTCGATCGTGGGAGCGCGCGTGCGCACCGTTCGAACAGAGATAGCGAAAAGAATTTTCATCGGTCTCGCCTCTCGACGCGATACGTTGAATTTTTTATTTTCCCAAATTTACGATCGCGTGCGTCTCGCCACCTGTGGAGCAACTCGGGTTTCGATCACGCCCTCCTATTCCCTTCCTCACCCTCTACGTCGGATTTACGTTCCCGGCCGTTTGCAGAAAATAATTACGCGCCGACCTTTTACCAGACACCAGTTTTCCCGCGAATCTCGTTAGTCACTGCTTTCCGCCAACGTTGAAACATTTTCCGGCCCGAGCGAACGTCAAGCTTCACAAAAGAGGGTTTTCGAGCTGAATGAAAAAATGTTTCACTTCTTCCACGATTACGAAACTTTAAACGGAGTAAAAGAGAATTGCCGTTTGCGTTAATCCGATACGAAGTGCACGTTTAAATTATTGGGAAATTATCCGTGTCGCGCGAATTTTCAAACAAAACTGCCTGCCATTTTCGTGCATTTTACAGTTGTAGTTTAACGTTAATCCGGGTTACAGTTTCATAAAGTTGTGCAAGAAAATATTTCGTGCCTAATTAATTTTTAGCGTTCGATATTAATAAAATTGTTAAGTTGTTAGTTCATTTACAAAGGAAATTGTAATTATAAATTGTAATTTTAAATTGTAATTTTAAATTGTAATTTTAAATTGTAATTGTAAATTAAGTAACAAATGATCGAACCCTTGCGCCGAAAGCGTTAACAATTTTATTAACAACAAATACGATCGATAGAAAGCTATAATTGTTCAATATTAATGTCTTCGGTAAAATTCAAAAGTTTTGTTCATAATGCTAACGTCTGCTCTTGAGGGATGAGATACAGATGTCTCTTGGATAATGAAAGTTTCAGAACCGAAAGTGTAATTATTGTTTTCGGCAAGGCTCAACTAATTCCCGGTGAGGAGGTTCGCGGGCGAGATAAATTTCGCGAATAAAACTCAAGACAGAAATCTCGGCCCTGCGCGAAACAAATTTATACTTCCCGCGAGTTTCCGGAGGCGAGCCAAACACCCCATAAATTCGGCGGGCCAATAAAAGTTTAACGTGAATCTGTCGGTGAGAGGCACGAAACGGGGTCCCTGACAGGTTACGCGAAGAGGATAGGATGAACCTTAGGATCATCCTTCCTTCCTTATCCTTCCCGGCGACGAAAAAGTCGAACGCCGGAACGTACCCGACCGGAATTCGCGGGAACTTTGCCTGCGAAACTGCCGCGCAAGTTTCCCTTCCCGGCGTCGATGCTCGCTGGCAAAATATGACTCGGCCAATTAAGGTCAAGGGAGGTAAAGTGGACACTGACCCAATAGCGAACACTTGGTTGACTAAATGGGAATACGGTAAAGTCGATATTACTGTCCTCTGTTTACACCAGGTTCTATGGCCGCGCCGAAGGCGGCGATGATCGATCTCGGCTCGGATATATCGGTGTAAACACCGCACATTGACTCGAACAAATCGAAATGTTCAACTTTCTTATTTCTCATTATTTTTTTAATGAAATTTCACTATCGTATTTCTGGCATTTTTCTGATTAATATAAGACCAAACACGATATAATTCCAATTGTATTTAGTGGTTAAATCGACGATTCAAATTTCGGTCGCAAGGAAGGACAGCGTATTGGAAAGAAAGAGACTTCGGAGACTTCGGCTTCTCCTTTGAATTTCATTCTGTTCTTCTCAATGTTCGGACTCTCCTTCGAATTTCATTCTTCCTTCTCTATGTTCGGACTCTCCTTCGAATTTCATTCTATCCTTCTCTATGTTCGGCTTCTCCTTCGAATTTCATTCTATCCTTCTCTATGTTCGACTTCTCCTTTGAATTTCATTCTATCCTTCTCTATGTTCGGCATCACCTTTGAATTGCAATAAATCCTTCTCTATGTTCGGAATCGGCTTTGAAGTAACAAAAATACGATCATACATGTGCACACCAATCTTACTGTCCACCATAAATACGGCTGTTGGACAGTAATGAGGACATTACTGTACAGTGAAGTCCGCATTACTGTCCTTTGTTTATACTAGGTTCTATGTCCAGTGCCTTCTCACTCCACTGGCGGCCGACCCCGCGCCGCGCCGAAAGCGGCGATGATTGATCTCGGATCGGGTATATCGGTGTAAACACCACACATTGACTCGAATGAATCGAAATTTCCATTATTTTTTTAATGAAATTTCACTATCGTATTTCTGGCATTTTTCTGATTAATATAAGACCAAACACGATATAATTCCAATTGTATTTAGTGGTTAAATCGACGATTCAAATTTCGGTCGCAAGGAAGGACAGCGTATGGGAAAGAAAGAGACACTCAATCTGTCCTTTTCTATGTTCGGCTTCTCCTTTGAATGTCATTCTATCCTCCTCTATATTCGGCTTCACCTTTGAATTTCAATCAATCCTTCTCTATGTTCGGAATCGCCTTTGAAGTAACAAAAATACGATCATACATGTGCACACCAATCTTACTGTCCACCATAAATACGGCTGTTGGACAGTAATGAGGACATTACTGTACTGTGAAGTCCGCATTACTGTCCTTTGTTTATACTAGGTTCAATGTCCAGTGCCTTCTCACTCCACTGGCGGCCGACGCCGCGCCGCGCCGAAAGCGGCGATGATTGATCTCGGATCGGGTATATCGGTGTAAACACCACACATTGATTCGAACGAATCGAAATTTTCAACTTTCTTAATTTTCATTATTTTTTTAATGAAATTTCACTATCGTATTTCTGCCATTTTTCTGATTAATATAAGACCAAACACGATATAATTCCAATTGTATTTAGTGGTTAAAGCGACGATTCAAGTTTCGGTCGCAAGGAACGACAGTGTATTGGAAAGAAAGAGACTTCGGAGACATCGGCTTCTCCTTTGAATTTCATTCTTCCTTCTCTATGTTCGGCTTCACCTTTGAATTTCAATCTGTCCTTCTCTATGTTCGGAATCGCCTTTGAAGTAGCAAAAATACGATCACAGGATCCAGATTACTGTCAACCAAAAATACGGCTGTTTGACAGTAATCTGGACATATTACTGTATCTTTTGGATTTTTTTTTTTATTGAAGCTCTTTAGGTCCTTAGTTGTGTCCATTTCGCTTTAGAATTTAGTTTTACAAAGTTGCAAGTTGATGTTGTAATAGTACAAGATTTATATAGACAGTTTACAATCTGTGAAATAATTGTGAATACAAATACAAGCCTTAATATTAGGTTTTGCTATAAACATGTCAATACAGTGATGTCCGCATTACTGTCGTGTGTTTATACTACGTTCTAAGACGAGTGCCTACCCACTCCACTGGCGGCCAACTGGCGATGATTGATCTCGGCTCGGGTATATCGGTGTAAACACCACACATTGACTCGAATGAATCGAAATTTTCATTTTTTTTTCTGATTAATATAAGACCAAACACGATATAATTCCAATTGTATTTAGTGGTTAAATCGACGATTCAAGTTTCGGTCGTAAGGAAGGACAGCGTATTGGAAAGAAAGAGACTTCGGAGACCTCGGCTTCTCCTTTGAATTTCATTCTTCCTTCTCTATGTTCGGACTCTCCTTCGAATTTCATTCTGTCCTTCTCTATGTTCGGCTTCACCTTTGAATTTCATTGTCCTTCTCTATGTCCGGACTCTCCTTGAAGCAACAAAAATACGATCAAGCATACCAACCTTACTGTCCACCATAAATACGGCTGTTTGACAGTAATGTCGGCATTACTGTATCGACTTTACTGTAATAAGAGTCAGAGGCATCAAAAGACGTTGAAATTCATAGACGTGGTAGGCGACTCTATCTGGATAGCAGTTCGGGAATTAGCGATCTCCCACAGCATCGTGGGAAAGAGAGATAAGACCTTGAATATAACGTCGTCGTCGGAGTGACTCGCAGGTGTCGTCAGTTTCTCGAAACCAGTAAGAAGACATGTATGTTGCAACATTTATTTTGGCATTCGTAATCGCTTCAGTGACTTCACGTTCCATTTGAATGTTGAAGTAGATTGTATAGATTGATATTCATGAGAGGTTGCATGTAAATTTCGACCACGTTGGCATTTAGGCACTGTGTCCACTTAACAAACACAAAACGGTAAATACTTCTATAATGGACATCAAGTGTCCGCTATTGATACATGAAGAATTTTTTAATTTGAATTAGTTTTTGCCTGCAAAATGTCGATCGTGCTTTGAAATATGTGTTTTGAATTATGTTATTTCTCTTGTTTCGATACAATGTATACCAGTTGATTGTCATTTCACTTTGACGAAAAGTCAAGTAAATATTGTGACATTACCGTTTTGAAATTGAACGACTTCTCTATTTTTTAAACGACCTCATCTACTCTTTTTCAAGCATAAATCCCTTTAAATAGGCGTCCGCTATGGAAAGAGTGGAAATTTTTGGTGTCCACTTTTCCCGGATTTTGGAGTTCTGGTAAAAAATTAAAAAAAAAAGTTTAAAAAAGAGTCGGAGAATGTAAAAATTGAAGGATCGTGGTTCTCAAAGCAACTGGATGATACTTACTTATTGAGAATTCAAGCGAAAATTTTCCTTAAAGTGTCCACTATCGGTGCTCTCTCTGTTTTACCTTACTCGGACCTTTACCAGACCTTTCTCTCGGTTTTTCTTCATTTTAATCCTCACTGAATTTATCAGCGATTTTTACCCTCCGAAATTCATACATTTTTGCCTCTCGCTCATTATGTTTCTTTCTCATTCTCGCCGCACATATCCACACATATCCACGCAATACGAATTAATAAAAAGTATCCGATCGTGTTCGCAGTTACGCTATCCATCCGCTCGGACAAAAAATAACAGATTTTCACTGTGAGAGACCACTCTATTCGTATTGCGGATCATAGGTCACCGACCGGAGATTTTAATAGGTTATTTGAAAATCCTGACCGTAAAAGCCCGGAATCTCCGATGATGTTTATCGCCTTTTAAAAAATCCAGCTCGCGTTAACTTTGTGCGCGGTTTATTCCGTTTGGTCGTAATCTGTTACGCTCGATCGGCGAGCGCGGAGAGACAGCTTCAATGATCGGACACGGCGAAATGATTCTACGAACAAGCGAGATAATGGGGAACGATTAAATCACGAGTTTGTGAAACTCGGCGTTCGGTCGTGTTGAAAATCGACGCGCCGGTTTCGGGCAGTGCCGGGTGCGGGGCCGGGCGAGCGACTCGCCTATAAATAAGTTAAATTAACTGGAGTATCGCCCGCGCGGCCCCGAGTAATAGTTGGGTGCGATTTCGGGCTTAATTCGATCTGTACGGTTTTCCATCATGGTCGGTGTCCCAGAAACCAGGCAAACTGCAAACACCGGCAAGGTTGGCGGACCAATTAGCTCCGACCTTCGCAGCGTCTCGAAACGAACCAGCCGTATACAAACGCTTCCTGTTTGCCCCGACTGAAATTTCCCGAAACCGAGATCGAGGCAACGTCGAGGGACCTCGCCTTTCCACCGTTTGCTCCGGAACGCGCGGAAACGTTTGCAGTTCGTGGATCATTAAGCGCTCGCCTGCAATTAATAGCGCACGCACTCAGACCTTCGACTTCCGCTATCGTGCCCGGCAGAGATGAAATTTTCCCATCGATTCGTTACGATCTTCTGCATATTTCATGCAAACATCGGCGCGTTTCTTTCTCCTGTTACTCCGTGTAATTATTAACTATCGTTCCAAGTGTTTCGCATTTCACCGCCAAAGCGCCTCATATGTGCTGAACATTCCACATTTAGAATCAATAGATTTAATTTTTTAATTTTTAAAAATCAGGATCTTCCGCGGTCATCCGGTAACTATGTATTTTATAAGATTACGTAGACCGTGAAATCGTCCATTAGGAATTCGTTTCGCGTAGCCGATGGAATCTTTGCAGTCGTAAACATCGATGCGCGGAACGTCGGGGGTTGATCGTTCGGTTCGCGTTCCGGACAGATCCCGTCGTCGTCGTCGTAGGATCGATGGAGCGTTTCCGTCAACAATTTTATCCCCGCGTTCGCGGCATATTTATATCCTCTTAGAAGTTTAATACAAATCGTACGGCTAAGGATCTTTATTTTACGCGCGTAGACGGTAGACGGTACCGATTAACTCGATACATACACCCTCTCGGCGACGCTCGTAAAAGTTTGTCGACGGCTGAGAGTGCGCGAGAGAGTGCACGGGTATTTGTAATATCCCGTGTAGAAGCGTGTCATCCGTGTCGGCGTCAAAGTGGCTTCATCGATCTTACACACAGCCTCTTACCACCTCCTCGAAGCCTGAACGAGCGTGCCCGACGCCGAACTGCTTATAGAAGCCGTCTGCTGCCCTCTCTCACTCTCCCTTTCCCTTTCCCTTCCTCTCTCTCTCTTTCCCTCTTTCTCTCTGTGTTCCTATTTGCTCGGCCGAGTCAGCGATTTTATCGGATAATCTCTTCTATCGAACTGGACGGGCCTCTTCTTTTCGCAACATCCCCTCTCGGCAGAGCTGACGGAGAGACCGCGGATTATACGGACGATGAAATTTCTGTATAAATTTTCCATTCCCCTCGCGCGGACGGACAGCCTTCAGTCACTCCCATAATCCCTGTTTTCTCCGCCAAAGACTCCTCTTCGCACTTCGTTTAATTGTTTATTTGGCGCCGGCGTCTTATTGGCTAATCTCCCACGGCGAATCGAACGACTCTTTCACGGCGAACCGATGGGAACGCCGAGAAAGGATTATCCAGGCTGTATAAGTTTTTCATTTGCCTCCATCTTTAAGAGATCCGTGCAATTCACTTCTTTCTGCGATCGACTTAGACGTTTGCTTCTCCTTTCCGGCGTCTCCGAGCTCACTCGAGAACGCCATGAAAGGTATTTTTCTTATTTTGTATCGCTTTGGAAGTTTCGCCAATTATTTATTCCTGTAGTTTACGAGGGAAAGAATACGTGCAAGTGCATAATACTCAATCTTTAGCGTACGTTTGCATTATATGTTGAAGTCAAAATGTTGTAAAATAAAACTCAAGAATTTTGTAACATTGTAATGGGTGGCGTGATCGACAATCAAAAAGACGATCGGCAGCCGGAGCGACGAACAAGACAAGAGTCGCGAGCTCAGTTCGACGCTAGAGTCGATTTAGGCAGGATATACCTGATGCTGTTACCATTAGCTATTTAAAATAAAGTTATAATTGGAAAGTTACCTGTTTCACTAAACTGATTTATTCCACTAAACATCATATCCCTTAACATTATATGTGTATGCGGCATAACTCTTTTGTGTAACTCTTCTAAAACAGAAGAAGGATTGATAGAATTCCATATCGTTAAAATTATGACTTTTACAGTTTAAAAATTATTAAAACACGAATACCGTGTTGCACGAAGGAACTACGAGAAATCAAGAATTTATCTATGTTCGTCCAATCGGAGAAACGTTTCGTTTATCGGTGCGAAATTGTCGTATCCGTGCAAAAATGTTGAAACGCTTCCCCGGCCCGGTAAACAGTTTTGTGGACGGTTTCTATTTTTGCAACTACCTCGATTGCTTATTTAGATGGGCCTGTGCGCCCGTGTATAATTGTTCGCCGGTTCTACTGCAATTACATCGCGAGCACAATATTTACGTATTATAATTCGCGACACAGAGTAATTTTATACCAGCACGGCGCGGCGTATCGACAGCGTTCCGTCGACGTTAAATTACACCTGACTCTCTGTGACCGAGTAATAAGCCGTCAACGTTGTTCGTCGCGCGGCGTTCATTAAACATAGTTAACAGTGTTTTACGTGTGGGACGTGGGAGCGTCGATGAATTAAATTCGGTTGAAAATAATTACGCGGCGTGGTCGGTAGGCAGAAGTTGCCGTATAAATACTGTTAAAATTGGATGCGTTGCTGACACCGATCAATAATTTATCGTCAAATAATTACGTTTCCAGCGGATCGCGTGCTTCCGACGTGCCGCCGGGACAAAAAGAAAGAATTAATTCGCGAGATGGAAATTAATTAACTGCTGAAAATATGATCCGATTGAAATCATTATCGGCGAAGTATCTACGGTAGTCGGATCGGAAAGTTAGTTTACGACTGGTGTATGCAGCAAAATTAATGTAACGCATGTAATATATATATTTGTTTATTTACTTACGCATTCTAAATAAAAACAATAATTTGATTGCGTTCGTCGTATTCAATTTGTTGCATGTCGCCAATCGTTAAATTACTTTCCGACTCGGCGGTACAGGGTGTATTTTTATACACCATGTACTTCAGCCTCTTGCTTATGCTGCTTTTATCTCCCATCCTGTTAAAATAACTCGTTTAATTTTTGTAACAATCGTAGCTAACATTAACCAATCCGGGCTCGCGCCTGAAGTATGCTACTTTTTTACAAGCTTTGCAGAGCAGTGGGGACGACTACAGACAATTATCGACGCAGAGAACTCTATAAACAGTTTACGGACTATTACGGACTTCATTCTCGTCGATCATCGCGGAAACTTCGCTTCGTGCGTATCAATTAACTTTTATAGACACTTCAGTCTATACTGTCTTTACCTGGACATAAACTCCCATGAATTCCGTCGCACTCGACGATAACTCATCCGACAGTCCGCCGTTGAAACTTCAATTAACGCGCGACCTGTCCCTTTCCCGGAATTTCCATGTCGGCGGAAAGTTCCGAGGATCAAAACCGCTGATCGAATTCACCGGGCTATTTCATACCCTTTTTTAAATCTTTTTTCCTTTTGCAAGCTCGACACAGGGACGGCGGTAGCGTGTACGTCTGGCAGGGAGCGAAGAGTATTATAGGGCGAGAATGCGAATCACGGGGAAGTGGAATCACGTGGAAAATCGCGCGGTGACATTGCTGCAGCAATTCCATTATCGTCGGCTCGTCAATTCGATGCGCCGTCTCTTCCCGTCCGCTTCCAGTCCGCGCGGTCTCGTGAATTTTATGAATAGCCAATAAATAACCCCGCTAATCGAAACGTAATCAACGGGGACGGGATTCTCTTCTTTTTTCTATTTTTTTATTTCGAACGTCTCCGGGAGTTGCGGCCGTTGCCTCCGCGGTTCGTCTTCCGCCTCGTTGCATCGTATCAGCGGAATTATTTTATTGGCGTTATTTCGAGCGAAGGGCGAGGGTCGCTCGAAACAGATCGGCGTTGTCCGATTTTCTGACGGGAACTCGCGATGAGAACGATTCAAGTGTAATTTTGTTGTTTCAACGAAGCCTTTCCTGTCGATTCTCATTTTGATACAACTGGGATTATTTATTTGTATTTCAATAGGTTTAATGAAGCATAGGAGATGCGTGATTAATGGACATTAAATGAAATACCAAGGGTGGAATAATACCGCGTGTACAATGTTAATGTGTAAATGCGTATAACTTTATTACTAAACAACAAGAATGGTTTTTTTATAACGATATGGCTTCCTTGCGACTAGCCAACGGTCCTCGCTTTCCTCTTATATACAAGGGTCGCTCATACCTGAGGACTGTAAACCGCCCCTTAAACTTACAGTTTCTAGAAGTGGCAATCGTTGCACACCAACACCCTTCCTCAACGATGGTCACTCATCCGCACTTAATTGTTAGCCTATTAATCCGCAACGCTCCGCCATATACTTTAACTTTATCTTTCCTAACGGTTTTGTTAACATGTCCGCTGGCGTGTCATCGGTTGGACGATACTTGTAATCGACGATTCCTCGCTCCTTCAATTCTTTAACAAAGTGGAACTTCGTGTCTATGTGTTTTGTTCTGTTACTAAATTTCTTGTTCTCAATTAGTTTGAGACAACTTTGATTGTCCTCGTAAACTGTTGTCTTTTCTTCTGGTTTTCTATTAAAATCTTCCAGCAGATTCCGTATCCAGACTCCTTCTTGCGATGCGTCCGCAAGTGCAATATATTCCGCCTCGGTAGTCGATAAGGCTACACATGGTTGTTTCCGACAGGCCCAGCTTATTGGTGCCCCAAAGTATTGAAACAAGTAACCGCTATTTGATCTACGGTCTGTCTTACTCTGAGCCCAATCTGCATCCGCGAAACCCACTAAACCACTTTTATCGTCCCGTTGACCAAGTCTTATTTCGTAATTTATAGTTCCCTTTAAGTAACGAACAATTCTTTTCGCCTCTGTCCAATTAGCCGCAGTAGGATTTTTGTTGTGCCGACTTGGAATCGCAACGCTCGCTGAAATATCTGGCCTGGTATTAACCGCTAAATATAACAACGCACCGATTAATTGTTAATACTCATTACTATCTGACATTGGTAGTAAACCGTCCCTGCTCTTCATATAACCTAAATCTAATGGTATACTAGAACTTTTCGCATCCTGCAAGCCTAAACGATTTAAAATTTTCTTTGTATATTCGGTTTGCTTCGTACAGTAAAAACCGTCTTTATCTTTTTCAATTTCTATACTTAAGTAGTGTTTCAATAGACCTAAATCGCTAAGATGAAAATACCTTTTTAAACAATGTGCTACTTTATCTACACTGTTCGCATCTCTCGCCGCTATTAAAATGTCATCTACGTAAACCGTCACATAAACAACTTCACCTTCGCTACACTTTACGTATAGGCATGCATCTGCCTTGCTTTGTTTAAACCCGCGTTTCTTTAACGAGTCGCTTAATTTGTCGTTCCACACTTTTGCTGCCTGCTTCAATCCATAGATGCTTTTCTTCAATTTGCAGACATAATCCTCTTTGCCAGGTATGGAATGTCCTTCGGGTTGATTCGTGTAGATGGTCTCCTTCAAATTTCCATTCAGGAATGCTGTCTTTGCATCGAAGTGTTTTACTGTCATACCGTTTTTACCTGCAATGGCTAAAAGGGTCCTTAGGGTAGTTTGCCTCACTACGGGTGCAAAGACTTCGTCGTAATCGGTCCCATACTTTTGTGGAAAGCCACGTGCGACCAGCCGGGCCTTGTACTTTTCAATGTTTCCTTCGGCGTTCCGTTTTAACTTGAAAACCCATTTACCAGTAACGATTTCTCGATCTTTTCGTTTGGGCACAATGTCCCACGTTCCATTGTCTTCCAATGATTTCATTTCCTCTGCAATGGCATTCTTCCAAACCTTATATTTTGTGCATTCATTTTTAAAATGTCCGGGCTTCTTACAGAAGAAACAATTTTTCTTCGGTTGCGCACCGCTGTTGCCCATGAATCCAGTCTTCATAGCCGCTTCTTCAGCATTTTCTCTTGAGTCCCTTGAGCCCTTGCGTCTTCTGTACTCATCTATTAGTTTGCTTTTTACAAACTGAGTACCGAGTTCGCATTCCGCTCTGCTTTCCAATTCCGTCACTAGAGTCTCGTACGATTCTGGTAGACTCCCTAATAAAATTGCTGCTACGAGATTATCAGGTAATTCTTGTCCTAGAGCGGCCAGTTGATCGACATAGTTTGAAAATGTGGTAATATGCTCCTCCATATCACCTCCTTCCTTTAGCACCATCCTGCATGCCCGTTTTAACAAAAATACATTACTTGTTAAAGTAGCCTTCTGGTGATATCCCTTCATTGCGTTCCATGCGTCTCGTGCTGTCCGAGCGGTCCTTATGTGCTGCAATTGGCTGTCTTCTACCAACAATCCAATGGTAGCACGCGCTTGGTCATCCCTTTTTGACCATGTGGCATCCCCTGTAATCGGCACTTCCTTAATCACGTCCCACAAATTGTCCTTGATCAGTAGGAGTTCCACTCTACAGCTCCACATTGGATAGTTTTCACCATTCAATTTCTGTATAGCGAAACGAAACCCCGCACTGTCCGCCATGGTTTCACTTTATGTTTCTTTAACAGAAATGTCAATGTCCTTAATTGTTTTTAGTCTGCACGCAACTAGTTACACTTTAATACACTGGATCCTGGGCCCAAAACCTAATGGACTTTAAATAAAATACCAAGGGTGGAATAATACCGCGTGTACAATGTTAATGTGTAAATGCGTATAACTTTATTACTAAACAACAAGAATGGTCCTTTTTGTAACGATACGACGACGCGACGTGCTGGGCTCGATAGTTTCCTTGCGACTAGCCAACGGTCCTCGCTTTCCTCTTATATACAAGGGTCGCTCATACCTGAGGACTGTAAACCGCCCCTTAAACTTACAGTTTCTAGAAGTGGCAATCGTTGCACACCAACAGTGACTATTAAGGGATTAGGAAGGAATTTGGCCTTGACGAATTGATGAGTTGTGTGGTACACCATACACCGCTAGAATCATGTACGTACACGAGAATTGCAAGGGCCCAGTATTAACAAAATTGCGTCTCGCTTATGCATATTGGGGACCTCTCCATAGTCGCAATCGCTAGATAAAAGATAAATCTAGCGCGCTTACTATCCCAGAAAGCCTAATTTTGCGTTTTTTAGGCGATATTCGCATTATTCGACAGAATTTCAGAAGAACAAAAGAAAATGCAGCAGTGTCGCGCCACTATGCTTGAAAAAGCGTAGATGAGGTCGTTCGAAAAATAGAGAAGTCGTTCAATTTCAAAACGGAATATATTTTTAACATGTTTAGAGTAATAACACAATATTTACTTGACTTTTCGTCAAAGTGAAATGGCAATCAACTGGTATACATTGTATCGAAACAAGAGAAATAATACAATTCAAAACACACATTTCAAAGCATGATCGACATTTTGCAGGTAAAAACTAATTCAAATTAAAAAATTCTTCATGTATCAATATTTGATTCGAGACTTATCAATCGGTGACGTTTTCCTTCAAGCGTACAATACACACTGTCTTATTAAAGTACAATGATGGTACGTTTATCGCTCGGGGTTTCACCCGCATTAATAGCGTCGCATCTCGTAATGAACGTCGACAGTAAACATCGAAACGCTTCATCTGCCAATAAGAAAGATTGAAAGCTCTGTAACGACGCGCGAGCGACGGCTTTACAGTTCATCGATTCGTATCAGCTGATTCGACGTCCGTCGGCGCGGTAGGTTTGATCCGAATGCCTCGTCGATTTTCGTGGGCAAGTAGCTGGTTGCAAAATTACTGAAGGAGTCGTGGGTATGCATAATGACAACCCGGAAGCCTCTTTCGGCTGTGTTGCTCGGGTATGCGTGCGCACAGATGGCCCCGTGCCGTACGTACTCGCGCGGCCCGGCTAATAATGTACCGAATAAGCGCTATGTTACGTCGAGCACTTCGCCGAGGCGAACGTTTATTAATATTGGAAAATATCCATCTCGGCGATCGTGACGATCGAGGTTATCCATAAATTTCAAGAACGGCGGAACTGCCTGATGCAAGCGCCGCCGCTTTCTACGACCGCCTCCGTTCGGCGTATAAACCCCGAACGTTACGACGGCTCATACCGAAATATCGGATTTTCCCGCGCTTTCGTTCTGCCCCGGTAGCCCCAAGAAAATTAACTGTAGACTTATCCGAGGTTCCGTCTAATTTAACGACGGCGACGGCCAGGATTTTAAACGGGGCATTGTAAACTCGCCGAGATTCCCGAGCACCGTCAGAATTCGGCGTTCAGACTACATTCAAAAATCCAACAGACCGATTTTTCTAGTAGCCGTCACTCGTGGTCAAAAAATAATGGGATCCAAACAATCCCGAACGCTGGAACTGCAAATACCGCATAGATCTTGGGAAAAAACTCTTCGATACACCGTGCGAAAGATGCGTAAAAGATGCCCACGGAAATCCCCATTTGCATAAAAATTTCTTATGCATCTAAAATCAAATAAGCTCACATTTCCCTGCAAGTTTGAATACACTAAAAATTAAGCTTCACGTTCTACCGTATTCTTTTCAAACATTTCCGCGTTGGAGCTGCATAAGGATGCGCAACGGGCAGATTAACGAATGCATCACACGGGACAAATTCTTCGACGGAACCGTGCGCGGACCCGTGGCAGAATTGTTAACGTCCGCGATAAAACAGATTGGCTCTATTCGAGCCGCGTGCCAGCTCTCGTGAATCTATATTTTTCACCCCCGAGTTCCCCCACGGATCTGTTCGAGCAAGCGAAAAGCCAGGAGGGTGGAGAGAGGACATACCCGGAATCCGGGGTTGATTTTCCGTGCTTCCTGAAAAGAAACGGGCAACGTACACAGAAGGGAAAAGTTCCAACTTCTGCTTCGTCGGAGACATCTGAACCTCGAAGCACCGTAAACCTGATATACGGGGGCTGGTAGCCTTTTAACGTTTCACATCACCGTAAACACGTTTCGTCCCCTGTTAATTGGCCCGATTAATTACGTATGTCCTACTGGCACTATCGCTTAATTATTTCTCGGGAAATTTAACGTGTCAACTCGAACGAAACGTGCAATTTTCATGTCGGCGACTCGACTCGCCGCGCCGTTCCATTATTTGACAATCGCTGCTTCAAATTATGGTCCTTTGTGTCTGCCCGTTGACGGCTCTTTCCACTTATCCTAATATTTGCAAGCTCGCCGAGGGTGTAGCGGAAGCTCCAACACGGTTTTTACGAGATTTTCATTTTATTTCTTAACCTTTAAGTGGTATATTGTTTACTTAGATTACGAAGCATCGCGCTGGGACTGGGCTAAAATTCTGTTGATAGAAGAACCTGCATTTTTCTGAGTAAAAGTGGCGGGTCCACAGAAAGTACAGTTGCCACGGTCTCCGACGTTTTAACTTGTGGCGGTAAAATCAATCAGGGAAAGACATTCGCGTATAGCTTGTGTACAGACCACAATCTTCGATTTTATTTTATACGCTGTCTGTAAGAGTCCATAGCAGATCTGTCCGCGGAAAAAGGAAATAAATCTCCCTCGCGTGTGGTTCGACAATTGGGTCCCCTTGTAGACGGCGCATGCCACAGTCCTTCAGATTCGTTTCCCATGGAAACGGAACCAATCGCTAAGAATAATGTCCGGGGCAACCCGTCAACCGACGGCCCACCTCCGCAGAATAATCTTGCGTACGTAGGTGCGCACTTATTGTTTCTTTGATCGCCGTAGTTACCTTTAGCAGAGCCGTAAACGGAATTACGTTTGCAGAGCCGTAAACGGCCGACTAATGAACGGGCCCGGTTACCGAGGCACGATCGTTCGCGCTCGAATTACAATCGGAACTCGCTCGAGGAAGAACCCGAACGACCTCGCTTCTCCACGACTTCATTCGAGTGTGATTTACGCCCCTTAATAAAATAGTCGTGCTGTATACCTTTATTAAGCAGACATGCTTAAAGAGTGACAACTCTCCTTTCAAAAAGTGGCTTTCCTAACGTCGCTGCACGAGACGTTGTTATTCGGACGAGTTTAAAGATTTTTCCAATTAGTTTTCTTTAGAGAAAAATTTTCCGAAGGTTCTTTTTTCAGATTGTCAACTGGACATGGCCGTTTAGAGGAAAATACGGTTTCCCGCGCGGAAACGCCGGGTAACGACGGTGACGAGCTTATTAAAATACCGATCTGCGGAAACACAGCTGGCCGCCGGCCAATTCTCGAAATAATGTCGATTCGTAGCACCGGCTAGCTACCAGCCGCGTACCTCCAATGGCCAGCAACGACGTTAACTGCGATCCGAGCGGCTAGGAATCGGCCTCTTCTTGTTGCTCTCCTCGTTACGTCTGCTTTATGGCCCGCAAATAGCTACCTCCGTTTCTATTCAACGTATTCTTGAAAACAGAGTTTTTCGTTCCGATCGCCCGAATAAATCTTCCACAATGAAATTTAAATGCCCGCTGCTCCGTCTAGTATTTTTTCATCGCTGCGGTAAAGTTTCGAGAATCCTTGGGAGAGCGTTTTGTAGGAGTCCTCCAACGATTGCGAGCCCGAGTTGTTTAAATTGGCCGGCACGAACGGGATGCAAAATATTAATCCACTGGTACGCGTGTTCGCTCTGCGGTATCAATTATATCGTTGTCAAAAATGTACACGGTGCATAAATAATGTATCGCTTCTCATTTTCCGCAAAGGGTATTTTCTCTATCGGAGATTAAAAAAATACGAGGTGAAAAGCGCGATTAGCAAATGTGTGTGATTTGATTAAAATAGCTCTCAGCTCGGTAACCGGATACTCCAGTTTCTACTCTACTAACTGCACCGAGCAAAAACCACTGCTTCTTTCGACAGTGTTTCGTTTTACGGTTCATCGGCGATTAGCAAACCAGGAAGATATCGCGTCGGCACAGTTTCGATCACGCATCTGCGTCGAACACGCGTAATCGGGAACGAGCCGGGCTTGTAATCTCGCGGAACACGCGACATCCAATCAAATAACGGGCGAGATTTTCATTCCGTGGTGGTCGTTTTGCGGCGAGCGTTACCGGTAACCGAGCGAACCGAACGCCGAGTCCTGGTTTCTCGCATTCCGACAGGGTATTTTATCGCGTTCAAGAGTTCCCGGTCGCCCCCTTCCCCTGCATACCGTTTTCGCTTTTTCCCTTAGCGTCGCGTCGCGTCGCGTTGTCCCTTTGCGATAAACTTCGCAACATTGTGGCCGTTCTTACGTGGGACTCGCGCCAGACTGGTTGCTCTCGGAAAACGGACGCGAGTTGAACAAAAGCGCCCGGCGCATTACCAATTCTAATTTTACGTCCGCGGATGGGAAACTGGTTAACAGTGAATCAGTAGACCGAGGCATGAATAGAACATGCAAAGAGTTAATGAGAAATTCTTGGTAATAAAAGCGCCTTTGCGCTCGTTCGAAAGTGTTTGCGCTTGTAATACCCTAGCACCAATTTATATGTCGAACCAAGTAAATCCGAGTAAAAGGGAAACGATTAAAACTTACGTGCACAAAGACGAACCTCCGGCTAAAGGATACTCGGAGAATTAACCTTCGGTCAATTGACTAATTCGAATCAAGAAGAAAGTTTTTATGGAACTGAGGATAACTGCATTTTACGCAATGATCTTAACGAATAACGCACGAGTTCCGGATAGCTTCGGTAATCTGTTCCAGGTAAAATATGTAATTCCATTTGACATATCGTAGCAGTTCATGTTGGATTATTAGTAATGATAATGCAACACAGTGCAAAAATGAATTTCGTTTATATAAGAAACACTGTAGGTTCTCTATCAAAGAACAATAGACCAGTTATATGTCACCGGACCCATAGGCCTGGTATTCGTCGTAGTCAAGGGCCTATGCTGTAAAGTTTACAGTGTAAACTATGCAGGCTGGGCATTTTCCTAAAAGTCAAGGGTTTAAATAAAAGTAAATGTCAAAAGTTTTTCCTTTCGTCGCTTCGAGTCCACTAGGCAAAGAGACAAGTCGTCCTTCCGCGCTGTGTAATAAAATATTCTTAAAGTTAATTCAACAGTGTTTCTGTGATTATCTTAACCCATTTCCAACAGTTCAGTCCCTTGCTGTACATTCTGTACGTCTCGGACATAACAAGAAATTTACCTCGCAATGTTTATGTTTCGCAATTTGCAAATGATATCGCAATATATGTGAAATTTAAAAAAGTCAAAAGAGCCCAGAGTACACTAACCAGTGCCATCAACATAATTAGCAAAAACCTCCACCAGATCGGGCTAACTCTCACTCCGCAAAACACCAAACTATTTCGTTTTAATAATAAAAAAAATAGTACCAGGTACTACACAAATTAAACTCCGTAATTGCAGTATAGTCTCTAGCGAATCTGTTCGCTTTCTAGGGATTGTCTTTGACTATAGACTTCTGTTTAACATGCACATTGATTTAGTCATAAAGAAATGTTCCAGAGCTCTCAATATAATCATATATCTTCGCGGTACATGGTGGGGGTTCGATCCTGAAACGCTTATCACGCTATATAAAAGTTTCATTCATTCCATCATAGATTGTGGCTACTTTATCTTTTTCCCTTCTCAAAAACTCTTGACTGCAAAATTAGAAAGCATTCAAAATACCGCAATTAGGCTTGCTTTAGGCTACCGTAAAACCACTCCACTTAATATCTTGATAGGAGAATCCAAGCTGTCTCCGATTAAAGACCGCGTTTCCCAGTTATGTTACTGTTTCATGGCCAAGACCCTAACAAATCGAAACTCTCTCACTTTCAGAGCCACAAAGACTTATTATAATCTATACAAAAGCAAAAAGATCTCAAGACAGCGCAGGTTGCTCTGTAAATGTCTCGTGTCTGTTCTAGATTACAATGTATCCGACATACGTGAAACTAATATTTATTGTCACGATTATAATACTCTAATATCTTCAATCCCAATTTGGAATCGGTGACTGCTTCACTATTTACACGGATGGTAGTAAAATTTCTGGGGCCAATTGTGTCGGGTCGGGTTGTATCTGCCCTGAACTTAGCATAGAAATAACTCGCTCCATTAACCCATCTGCATCCGTGTACACTGCAGAATGTACTGCTCTGAATGATGCTTTCGATATCGCTCTGGAACATCAACATCTCAGTTTTCTTGTATTTCCTGACTCTCTCAGCGCGCTCCTGGCTTTGGAAAGCTCTAAACTAGATATTAAAACCAACCCATATATCCTCGATGTTAAAAGAAAATACAATCTGCTGATCATTAATAATCATAATAGTTTCATTAAACTGTTTTGGATTCCATCGCATCTTGGAATTCAAGGCAACGAAAATGCGGATAGGGCAGCTAAATCGGCAACGACAATGGACACTGTAAATATTCCTGTGATTCCCTACACTGATTTATTCGAGAAGTTTAGAAAAACAAGCTAAAGATCATACTTTCGAAGTCATAAAAAATCAAGGTCTCCTTAAGGGAAAAAAATTCTTTGAAAGCTTTTTTAATGAGAGATCGGTACCCTGGTCCACCCATTTAAAACTTGGGGGGAGTCTAGTTGTTACGGTTAACAGAATGCGTTCCGATCATTATAATCTGGCTGCTTCGCTAGCGCGAGTAGGTATTATCAATGATAGCCAGTGTAGATGCAATCAGGAATGCGAAACTCTTGACCATATAATATGGCAATGCGAATTGTATAATTCACAAAGACGTAAGTTAACAAATTCTCTACTTAGTATGGGTCATCAACTACCCCTGAATATAGACACACTCGTAGCGAAGCCAAGTGTTAAAGCTTGTATCAGTATCCATTCCTTTTTCAAAAATTGTAATCTGCATATTTAGCGTTGACGGACCTTGTTATCGTACTTACATGTACTTACTTATATTGTATTCTTACCGAACTACTACTGTATTCTATATTATGGTATTCAATTATATTATTCTTGTAAAGCGAAATACACCCAGGAGGGTTTAAATGCTTAAAATAAAAAAAAAATAAAAAAATTGATTAGAATTTGTCAAGCCTTCTGGATCGCGGTATAAATAATAAACTCTATTGAACAAACGGTTTCCAAGATGCAAAAATTATAACCGCAGTTTGGTCGAATAAAGTAGACGACAGAAATATGTAAAAATTACACCATGGTATATTTCTTCCCGAGGAAAACCCTGACATTTTCGGTGACCCTGCATCAATAAGAGCTTCGAATGCCCGATTACAGAAGACACGGGCAAGACGTGTGCAAGCAAAAAACAGATAAGATAATTTTAAGATAAGATAATACTTTTCTCGCGATTCACAAGGTACCTCCGGCAACGCTCGTTGCCTATCGCTTGTTGGCCAAGCCTGATCCGCTTTGACAATTGCTCGCAGTGCTCTCGCAACTTCTCGAAGACCGTTTACGTTGAACCGGAAGCGGTCGGGGCCATTTCATCTTCGACCGTTCGAGCTGTTTGCGCGCGCTCACTCGGAACAAGTGTTTGTAACTAAAGCGCCGCGTTTTCCCGGGGACGTGGAAAACTCGTAAGTCGCAGTTTCCTTCGTGCGAAAACTGCACCAGGACGGAGAGAAACGAGGGGGCAGGATTGCACTTTCGCTTCGACACGGAGGCGGTCTCGTCGCCGCGGTGAAAACAGCCCGGGAAAGCTGAGGAAAAAAGAGAGGAGCGATACAGAGTGGGACAAAGAGAAAGAGACGAAGGAACCCGTTCGAACGGAGCGTTTACATCGTGGAAATTCTGGATAGCGTTCCGTCGGGGGCCGATAAAGCATCTCCGGAGCACGAATACATTCCGGAACTCGGTATCGGTCGATCGACCGAATCGAAGGAAGTTGACGGAGAGCAGTCGTTGAATTTATGACGCGTTGCGCATGGCGCAGCCAATCCTCGTCGATGATCAATTACCGCGTCGCTTTTGAAATATTTCGTGTCCGTGTGAATTTCGTTTAGGCTGTAGCTTTTATGATTTTTCAATGACGAGATACGCTGTAGGTGGATCGTGGACAGTTTATTTGCGTACCGGTTGTTTAAAGTGAACTTTGAAAGTATAAGAATTTGCTTTATTTAACGATGGTCCTGACTGGTGTCGGCGAAAGGGGGACTAGAGAATGATTGAGACTGTGGACTAGGGGAATAGAAATTTTCGAACGTGCCGGCGAATTCGTTCGCGTGGACAATGACGGCCGAGCAGTTTTCGTTCGTTACTCGCTGCCGATCGTCGACCCGATCGTTCGAGGCATCGCGTGCGACGTCACGCGCGAACGTTAATGACTCTCGTTATTGACACATCGCGTGTCCGCCGCGACGCTTCCACCTGTGAAATACGGGACACCGTGGCATTATTTTGTGTCCCGTTTCCATCGGGGTCCTGCCGGCAATTACGGCGGGTTTTCCTTCCGCGAGCTGAATAAAACATCGCTGATTCGGCGTTTCCGACGTCTTCCCGGCCGATCGGGCTTTCAACGGTGCCTCTCTCGATATAACGCCCGGCCCGATAATCATCTGACATTTACCGGCGGGCTCATTAATTGCCATTGTTTCCCCATGGGAAAAGTCAGAGAAAAATGCGCCGGTGCCGTTATAGAAGTTTATAGGGCGAACGCCAGACCAAGGTGGAAGAGCGTTTAATTGACAGTACTTGCTGGCCGTTTCTGCCAGCTTCTCCCTTCTTCGTTAACGTTGTTTGAAAGCCCTTTTCTTCTCGGATACTCGTCGCAATTAATTTGCTACGGCGCAAGTAAAAATATTTTATCTCGAAGCGAAACGAGATTCCGAGAATGCTCGCCGGAGATACTAGAGACGCGCGGCCGTTTCAAGGGACACCGTTGCGCTCGATGTTTTTCCAATTGTTTTTCAAAAGTATTGCCCATCTTTCCCGCGACTTCGCGAGATCGACGCGCTACTTGGTAGAATCTCTCGAGCGTGGCGCGGGTAAGCAGTTCTTTTTACCCGGCCATTTCTCGTTAAACGTTACCGCTGTTTAATCCGAACGCCTTTCACTCTCCGTTCTGAGCGAATCACTCGAACGACAGCCACGTCAAAGAAAACTATCGATTCCGGGAACAAAAGCGCGTCCCGCTCGCCTTTATAAGAACCCAGGTTACGTCGTGCACTCGAATGGGCAACTTGTAACGAGGCGTTGCCGTTCGAGAACTTTCACAGAAGGATATAAATACAAATTGTACTATTCATTAGTTCGCTGTCATGTCGAAGCCAGCCTTAATTAAAGAGAAAGGCTGTATTAACTTTATTGGCGCCGAAGAACTTGCTCAACCTCTGGGCGTTCAATTTGTATCTCTTCAATAAATTCGGCACACCATAGCAAAGCTGTCGTGTATCTGCACGGTATCTCTTTGCAATAGAATTAATTTTTCGGACCTCATAAAATAAATGTATGAAATCCTTTTTCGCACAGTCTTAATTTTCACAGCTCACGGTTAGATCAAAGATGTCGGTAACTCTCGAATAATATATAAATGGGTTGTTCCTATCCTTCTCTCGCGAGTTTAATCCGTGCGTATTTGAATCCGTAAAATATACTTAACCAGAATCTACTGCCCGTTTCTCCCAATAAATTCGTTCGCGAAAGTAACACTCTTATACAGGGTGTTCGAAAAGTCTGGAAACGGTCGAATATCTAAAAAATAAAGCATTTTAGAGAAAAATGGTTCAGACATATATTTTATGGTTTCGCAAGGGCTATAAGATGGCGCCATTGGTTTGACCTTGACATTTTTCTGGGAAAATATATCATTCCATTTAAAAAAACATCGATAACCTTGAAATCTCATAAAAATGACCTTGAAATTTTTTTTCACTTGCACCGTTATATGTGGCCCTTCAAACAGTGTAACTTTGTCCTACGAAGTTTTTTTGTACAACGAAAAGTAACGGAGATTTTTAGGTGTCCTGCTTTATCGAATTCACCCTGTATATAATGCCTGTAATTTAATTAATCCGTAACTGGGTCAGTAGGAGATCGCCCATTTGTTTCTTTCTATCGTTCTGCATTTAGAACAGGCATTTCCAATTTAAAAGATCGTCAGTTCGAAGATATAAGTTTAACGACAACCTTCGTTAATTAACAAACGTCCCAACCTTCTGGGATTAACAGACCGTAGGCTGGATAGTTAGGGTTCAAGCTGATAGAACTCATCCGCTAATGCAGTGGAGCGTCGAAACTATCCCCGTAAAACGATGAAACCGTCGGCTGTAACACTTGGGTCAGCTCACGGTACGGCTGTCGCGTCGCGCTGCATAAATAGCAAGGATGCAGTTTCAAGCGCGCGTTTGTATAGATTGGCACGTGTCCGTGTTCCGTCGCGTCCTTGTCCCCCGTGGCCGTTCAGCCTCTCGTTTCCTCCCGACGGCTCGGTACGCTGGTTAGCCGTGTCGAACAAATTGAAATCGCCGACTGGAAAGCGCGTCTGGATCGCAATTAACGCGGTTAACAGCGGCCCGCTCCGTGAATTCCAAGCTTAATCGTTCGGCGATCGTCGCTCGACGACGATCGGAGCCACTCTGCACCCGGAGTGCAGCCCGTTTTCACGAGTGTTCTTCGCCTCGTCGATATCGATCCCTCGTTCTTCCCGATTCGTTCCAATCCAGACGCATTCTACGAATCTCCGTTCGACCAGAATGTTTTTAAGCGAATGTCCGCCTCGTCGGGTAAAATCGAAATTCCGCGCATCGGTTTCCCGAATTTGCAATTTATTCTGTGGTCTCTAATGAACAAAACATACGACGCGTGCCGATTACTCGTTAATTCACATACGTCACAGTTTTGTTCTATTCGTCGAATTAATTGAATCGTTCGTAACACCGATTCGCTGAGCTCGCGATATCGAGTTATCGGGTGCCTGTCACGAACAACGGATCGAACGATTCAAACGTCACGATCACGACCAACACATTTCAGGTCAGCTTCGATCGAATCATTCGAGAAATACTTTATTCGCAAGAATCTTGAAGTTCGTTGAGAGTAGATTCACGGTGAATGCAAAATCGATGTTCTAAATGTCAGTCCTGAGTCGTGCCGACTACTTACAGATGTAAGTCAAGGTTCCGGAGCAAAGATCAACGGTAAAGAATGGGAGATGAGTCTATCACAGGAGATCGTGAATTACATTATTAGAAAGTTTATCTTCTCGCTGTATCCACCTCGTAGAATCACGGAGCATATCGAGACTCGCTCGAAAGGAAAGCTAAATACTCCGAATGGTGCACATCCACCAAACTAATAACAACTTGAAGGTGATGTACGGGTAATCGAGAACTTCAGTTTATGGTCGTTCGACGAAGATATCGTCGCGACACCGTGGCATTGGGTCCCGACGAGGATTGCCACGAACTCGAAGTAAACCGAACGACGTTTCGCATCGTCGGACGTCCTCGCCCCGAAATCCGTTTGGTTTGGGGGGCCCGTGATCTATGGCCTCGTCGAAACGCCGAGCAATTACCTCGGAGTCCGAACGGCTCGCATTATCGACAGAAGAAGCCTCGACTCACAAAGCTCGTTAACAACTATAGCCGATCCATAATTCTCGGCCGGTGATCCTGGCTCTCGAGCGCGATCCCCGTGTTCCTCAGGCCCGGGCTAATACACGGGAATGGCTGCCGCCTACATTACAGATTCCACGGAAGAACATTCTGCTTACACGACGTAACGCAGCGCGTCGTTAGGCGTGTTTATCGAAGCGGAAAACGCGTCGATCAAACGCGTATATACTCCGCGCGCAGCACGTTCCGCCGCGTGTTTTCCCCGTTTACACGTGCACCGTCGACGGGTGCGTCGTCGTACGCTCACGCACATGCACCCGCAGATGGGAACAACGCACACACTCGGATATACGTGTCACGTATACACGCATATATGTATATCAGCGGAATGTGTCGGATCTGTGCACGGGACGGTGAAAACGGGGCTGGCAGGCGAGCGAATTCAAACTGCAACGCGTCACGCGCCGGATAGGAGTAGGAAATGTTTGCCCGTGGATCTGCAGATTGCGTGAGTTTATTGCGTACAGCGTAGCCGCTCTCTCGCGGAGAAGCACAATCGATATCGTGTCCGACCGTGTTCTCTGTCTCTCTCTTCCACCCTCGCTCCCATGCTCTCTCTCTCTCTCTCTCTCTCTCTCTGCCTATCCCTCTCCGCCACGCTTTGCGGAGGTCGAGCCAGGCGAACGCGCGCCTACGATAAATGCAGCTTCGAGCTAAACGCCGTGGCGAGATCGATATTCACGGTTTCGCGGGATGAACGGGATAATGGACCGAACGACGATCGACTTATTTGCGAGTTACGATCTCGTTAAGAACGATTTAAGAACTTCTACTCGAGCAGTTCTTCCTGTACCGCTCTCTTTTCGCTTTCTTACGAGCGTCGTGGATCTATGTTAGTTCGAGCTCGGTGCACAGTGTTTCTGTTAATGATCGAGTTCATTTACTCCTTGATACACGATCATTCTCGCTGCGTCTACCCTCCTGGAACTTGAAATCAATTTTTCAAATTTTTCTTTCCACTTTGTTCCGTTCCTATCCGGCGTCTACCGGAAGAGAAAACGCAATCTTTTAAAAGTTGTACACGAAGTTGGATACCACCGTTCGATTCTTGTAATACTCGGAATGAATTTTTCATCGTGGTTGCGTCTCGTGTTGAATAAATAAGCTATCCTACCGAATGGAGAAAAATTTCACGAAATCAAAGCTTCTTGTCTAATGAAACAAAAATCGAGTTTCGAACCGTCTCGCGGCTTACAGGTACTAATCAAATGCATGTTCAACGTCGACACGTATAATTCGCATGATTGTCAATGTGGTAGATGTTTATACTCGCGAAGTCTTGCTGACTGATCTCGTCAATGAAGGTCGTATATCTTCACCCGGATAATTCCGACGACACGACAAACACGAATTCCCACGACGTGTTACGGGCGTAGGATAGTAAGTTGAAAACTGTTTGGAAAACAGGAATATATATTTCAATATTGTAACTTGGACTTTGGTACAACTAATTTAACAGAAATCTTGGTTGGTAAGTATTCGTTGTTCTCGCTGAATACGCTGTTCGAAATGATTCTCCCTAAGTCGGCTGTCTTCGCCTTTAAGAAGTCTCGCATTCTGAAAACGGTAGAGGTGGGGGAAAAGTGGAGGCGTCGAAAAAATGAAGAAAATCCCAAAGAAATCGAATGCGATTGGAAAAGATGGATAGTAGAGGGGTGAAGGAAAGGCGTGGAAAAGGTGGAGGGAAATTGTTGAAGAAGCTATGGTGGGGAAATTGTTGTAATGAGATGTAATGAGTGGTAATGAGATTCGGGGACCGCTCCAGGCGGCCAAGTATATGGTTTGGGTCTTGCGACCCTTGACCTGGTAATAAAGCAATTACAAAAAAGGTTGGTGACGGATTTTTACCGGGTGGGACACTCGGTTGGGAGTATTTTACGAGGGTCTCGAAACGGTGATAGGTTTTAAGACTCGGAATGGTCACCAGATGTGCAGTCCAATGGATTTGGCGGAATTCGGGGTTTTGAGGACGGATGTCCGGCAACGCGAAATGATTTTATACTAGGATCATGAACAGTAGAATTCAGAGGGAATTCGCGCTGGAATTCTGTTTTCGCAGCGAAGCATTTTATTTTGGTCGGTACGAAACGTTCAAACTGATTTAATAGGTTACGGTGAAACAAGTAACGACGGCAGAATTTTATTCGCGATAAATCTGACCACAATACCATTCGTTTAGAAAGATTCATGGTGTGCCAGA
This sequence comes from Lasioglossum figueresi, assembly GCA_028455805.1. Lineage (NCBI taxonomy): Eukaryota > Metazoa > Arthropoda > Insecta > Hymenoptera > Halictidae > Lasioglossum > Lasioglossum figueresi. The sequence goes on from CM052200.1 coordinate 2,735,738, forward strand.
GACACCTATTCATAGAGGATAGAGTTTGCCACGCCAGATAGAAAGAGGGCGACGGAGAGCGAGGGAGACGGACGAAGAGCAAAAGTATGTTTATACGTTTTCGATATTATTGAGCGGGCTCTGAATAAAAGAGTCGATCAAACTTGCTGAAAGAGTTCCGCGATAGAATTGAGCCGGGAATATGAAGCGCGCTCTCCGCGCTGTGTTTCTTCTTTTTAACAGTTATACTGGAACTTCGGTTTTACGAGTCCCGCCGTCGTTTTATAGTTTGCCGTATCCCTCTCGTTTTAAAACTGTGCCGTGTTACACGTCTGGTTTTCCGTCATTTAAGTTAGTGCACGCTGTCTCGGAACGTAGTATCGGTTTTCTTCCCTTACTTTCGGGTTTGTAGAAACTGCCACTGCATCTACGTGACATTCTGTACATGCGTTTCTTGGCGAACTTGTTTTAATCGCGTTTACGCTAATCGCTTTCTTGTGGAAATAGTCTTTGCATGCAGAGATTATCCATCCTTTTTAAGAAAGGAGATAACTTTTTTTTTTTTTTAAGCTCTTTAGGCCCTTAGTTGGGTTCATTTCGCTTTAAAATTTAGTTTTACAAAGTTGCAAGTTGATGTTACAATAGTACAAGATTTATATAAATAGTTTACAATCTGTGAAAGAATTGTGAATACAAATACAAGCCTTAATATTAGGTTTTGCTATGAGCATGTCAACATTTAGAGGTAGTTGGAAACCCATTTTATATAGGGAATCCAGTAATTTGTGCCTCTGAATGTTATACTTTTCGCACTGCCAGATAACGTGGTTTAAAGTTTCATCGCTTTGGTTACAACTACACTTGCCGTCGGAGATTATATTAAATCGTGCCAATGAAGCAGCCAAATGGTAGTGATCCGCCCGCATTCTATTAGTCGTGGTAACGAAACCTCTCTTCAACCCTTTATGGGAGAACCAGGGTTTGGAACTTTCCCGGAAAAAATATTGGAAATAATTTTTGCCCTTAAATAAACCTTGCCTCCTGATAATTTCCACAGAATTCTCTTTGGCCTGTTTCTTGTATTTTTCATATATATCTGTAAAAGGAACCTTCGGAAAATCCAAGGAAGACGAGGAAGTAGCCAATTTGGCTGCCTTATCCGCCTCCTCATTACACTGAATACCAGAGTGAGATGGAACCCATACTAATTTAACATAGTTGTTTTGATTATTTTTAATAAAGAGATTATATTTAAAGGAGATAACTTTCCTTGTATTCGGAATGCTCGGAAAAATAAAGCTGTGTTTCTTATATCTTAAATAACTATATAAAGCATAATGTAGTCGATGATGTTAGATTTAAATATATTTGTAAACGACTACCCGAGTAATTGGCAATTGTAATATCCCATGAACACGAAATAACACGTGGCATCTATCTTTGAGAAATGGTAATAAAATGTTACGCTATTACAACGACTGAACAAAAGTTAATAATGGAAATGCGAAGAAGACGGGTGGATAAAGACTAGTTTGACGAAGGATAATACATGGAATCAATTTGTCCAGCGCTCGAGAAAAACGTTGGGAACCACAGAGCTTTGTTCATTGATATTCGCGTTATCAGTGGTAGTGTCTGGTATTAGTCAGACCCGACGGGAAATTATCCCGTCGCACGACAGACAGGTTCATTGCCTCGTCACGGAACGCGGCCTCGAAGGAACTTAGTTTCCGCTGGAAGTTCTGCGAGCGGGGTCCCACACTCTCGAGGAACTTTCCGCTGAAATCTTACGTGGCCGCTTGTTCTCCGGGAGTTTTCGGCCGAAGATAAATAGCCCTGGCCCCGGATAAATTAATCGAAAAGTCACGCGGCTGGATTACGTGCCCATGCTCGTCGACATTGTATCGTCTAGCGAATTGCCTTATCGAATTAATTGGTACTCGTGACATTTCGGTGACGTCTTGATCGACAACGCTTGTTGTCGAGCGACTTCGGAGAAACAATCGGCATTCAAACGCGTCACCCTGTTCGAATTCTTTCGACGAAATAGTGAAGATGCTATGACCGTTCAATTCTTATTTCTATATACAGTAAAGTCGGGTTTACTGTCCAACAGCCGTATTTTTGGAGGACAGTAATCCTGGTGTTGCGATCGTATTTTTGTTACTTCAAAGGAGAGTCCGTATTGGAATATGGGTATAGAAATAAACTATAAACACTGTATAAAGTATAACTTGAATTTTATTCGAATTTGATATGTTTCAATTCACGTAGAGAGGCACGTCTTTACTCTACGAGAACTAGGACGCGAATGAGAATCGTTCTGAAAAACGAATGACGATCTCAGAAACATTTGAAGCTTGAGGGTCCCTTGATGTGGACCGCATAGATACAATGTATCTTTCGAGCGTTCTCGAAAGTAAAGCAATAGTATAACCTACTAAGTAATAGTAGATTATTTTTGTTCTTTACATAAATTCCAACAGTCCGAACATAGAGAAGGTCAGAATGAAATTCAAAGGAGAAGCCGAACATAGAGAAGGACAGAATGCGTGTCTCTTTCTTTCCCATACGCTGTCTTTCCTTGCGACCGAAACTTGAAAAGTCGATTTAACCACTAAATACAATTGGAATTATATCGTGTTTGGTCTCATTTTATTCAGGAAAATGCCAGAAATACGATACAATAAAGTCGCGGTTACTGTCCAACAGCCGTGTTTTTGGAGGACTGTAATCCTGGTGTTGCGATCGTATTTTTGTTACTTCAAAGGAGAGTCCGAACATAGAGAAGGTCAGAATGAAATTCAAAGGAGAAGCCGAACTTGGAGAAGGACAGAATGAAATTCAAAGGAGAAGCCGAACATAGAGAAGGACAGAACGAGTGTCTCTATCTTTCCCATACGCTGTCTTTCCTTGCGACCGAAACTTGAATAGTCGATTTAACCAGTAAATACAATTGGAATTATATCGTGTTTGGTCTCATTTCAATCAGAAAAATGCCAGAAATGCGATACAATAAAGTCGGGTTTACTGTCCAACAGCCGTGTTTTCGGAGGACAGTAATCCTGGTGTTCTGGCCTTATTTTTGTTACTTCAAAGGAGAGTCCGTACGTAGAGAAGGTCAGAATGAAATTCAAAGGAGAGTCCGAACATAGAGAAGGGCAGAATGAAATTCGAAGGAGAGTCCGAACATAGAGAAGGAAGAATGAAATTCGGAGGAGAGTCCGAACATAGAGAAGGACAGAATGAAATTGAAAGGAGAAGCCGAACATAGAGAAGGACAAAATGAGTATCTCTTTCTTTCCCATACGCTGTCTTTCCTTGCGACCGAAACTCGAATAGTCGATTTAACCACTAAATACAATTGGAATTATATCGTGTTTGGTCTCATTTTAATCAGGAAAATGCCAGAAATACGATACAATAAAGTCGGGGTTACTGTCCAACAGCCGTGTTTTTGGAGGACTGTAATCCTGGTGTTGCGATCGTATTTTTGTTACTTCAAAGGAGAGTCCGAACATAGAGAAGGTCAGAATGAAATTCAAAGGAGAAGCCGAACTTGGAGAAGGACAGAATGAGTGTCTCTTTCTTTCCCATACGCTGTCTTTCCTTGCGACCGAAACTTGAATAGTCGATTTAACCACTAAATACAATTGGAATTATATCGTGTTTGGTCTTATTTTAATCAGATGAATGCCAGGAATACGATAGTAAAATTTCATTAAAAAATAAAGAAAACTAAGAAAGTTGAACATTTCGATTCTTTCGAGTCAATGCGTGGTGTTTACACCGATACACCCAAGCCGAGATCAATCATCGCCGCCTTCGGCGCGGCGTGTCGTCGGCCGCCAGATGAATGAGTAGACACTGAACTTAGATCCCGGTGTTGACTCTGGACAGTAAACCCGACTTTACTGTATCCACAAGTTATTAGAGAGAACCTTCAATCGCATCACCGAAAAGTATCGGAGTTTAGCGCATCCAACGAGATCGAAGAATCCCCGCGTTTCGACGAAAGAGGAATAAAACGGTTCACGATCCCGCGGCGGTGTTATTTCCGAAGCGAAACGGACAGACCGCTGCCGTGGAATGTTTTTTCCGCGAGAAAAACAAACGGCCACGGCCCGCTTAAAAGACGGCGCAAAAGTTTTCGCGGTCGGCCGCGACGATAGGGTTTTAAAGTTCACGCGGTGTTTACGAGGTCGGAGGCTTAAATATCCTCGACTTTTTTCCGGCGCTGGGTTCCGTGGCCGGAATCCCGTTATGTACATGGAAAGGGAAATACTGCGCGCGGATGAATATTTTTGCCACGAGCCCGTTCGCAAATAACTGTGTATGACGTCAGAGCACCCCGTAGACGATCAGTTTCGTGTTTTCCGTGAAATCTGCGCTCGCGGAAAAACACAACTGCAGCCCTTCCGGTTTTTCCTCCCACCTTTTCCGTCGTATTTTCACGGTTTTCTTGTTCGTCCTCGTTTTTGCGGATTCTCTTCTTCTTACCCTTCTTCTCCCGTCCTCTCATTCTCACAGTCTCTTTTGATTTCTCATTTCTTTTCTCTTCAATCTGTTGCTCTGTCTTTCTCTTTGTTATTCATTCACGTTTTATGCATGTTTATTTTATCCTGTTTTATTTTCCCATGTTTTTACCCACCTTTAGTCCTCTTCATTTCTTGCCCCCTTTCTCTTACTCTCCGAAACTTTCAGTCTCATTCTTTTTCTCAGTGTATTCTTTCACATTTTCGCAGTTTCTCACTGACTCTTTCCCTCCTACTCTCGGCCTGTAACTTCCTCAGTCCATCAGCAGTCCGCTCTCTATCTTTCTCTTTGTCGCCTCTGAAGTTTTACCGGGAAACTTCGTTCCCAATACCGTGGACACCGAGTTCCCAAGTATTTTGTACTCCGATACGGTTCGCACGCCTACAAACTCCCCGCGTCGCTTTGACGAGCAGATTTTCTTGCAAACCCGCGCGCGTTCTTTCGCCAACCCTCTGCTTTTGCCTGTTCTCTCTTGCGTATCCCGATTTGGCACGCGCGACGTGACGATTCCTTTTGGGAGAAAGCGAGACACAATATTATATGTCTGTTACGTTAGAAGCATTTGATAGATCGCTCGGGGCAGATTCTATTCGAACAATATTCCGCGAAAGAAAACGTGCGAGCACGATCCGTATCTTCTTGTTCCTATTGTTATGTCTTCCCAAAAGATAACTTCAAACACTTTGTTCCTTATTCGCTGTTTGCAATCGTTTCCTAGCCGACAGGTATTTTTATAAACACAAACACGTTAATAAAGATAGTTCTAAATGTTCTACAATTGTATTGAAAAACGCCACATGTCACAATTTCAAAAAAATTTGAGTTTACGCATTGATTAAACTTCATAGCGTAGGATTTACGTATTTACCAGAAAAAAAGTCATAAAAATAAATTCGACAGGCTCAGAAACATAATGCAATTCAACCGATGTCCTATGCCAAAGCATTAGCGAATCAAAACTTTAAACGGCAATATCTCGAAAGTGAAACTACGCGACATGCGTCGTTCTTCCTGACAACCACAGATATTTGCTTCGGTGCAACGAGTGCATTTGTTGCTCGATCACTTGACGATTCGTTCAAGCGCATTTCGTTTCGAATAACTTTCGATGCAGCTGCACGCAGAGGGTTGCTCGCATAAAAAGATCGATGGATCACCGAAGTATGATCTACGACAAGTTGAATTAGGTTACTCGCGTCAGATGGCGTCCCGTGGCCGTCTCTCTTATTCCCGTGAAATCCCGATGCAGATCTCGGCGCGTCATAAATATTGTCAGGAAATTCAAGTGCGAAAATATCGCTCAAAGTGTAATTCGTATTCCAGCGGCGCTCGAAGTATCCGTCTGTTTCTCTCGCTCTGCTTCGAGGCCCGGTGTGTTCCTCTCTGTGTCTCCGGGCTCTTCTCCTGTTCTCCTTGCGAGGCTGGTTCGAACAGGAAGATTTATGCGGAGAAGTTGCACGCGAGATCGGCACAGCCGCGAGTACAAGCACGTACGCGGGCCCCGTACCGAATCGATGGAACGCACAAGTTCCGGGGACGCAGCTTGCAGCCGAGTCGTTGCGGACGTTCCGCGGTTCCGAATTATCAGCCGCAAGAGCGACGAGGATACTCTCTCCACTCTCGCGACACCAATATCGAGGCCGGATATTGCTCGATCGTATTGCTGATCTGCCTTCCTGGCGCGGCGTTGCTATCCGGGTTGCTGAGCCAGTAAACCCGGCGAAGCTCGCTCCAACAAAGCTGCTGTTGCTCCTGAAAATTAGCCTTCCGCACTGTTTTACCGGGGCGCGATCGATCGAAATTCTACCGGGTTCTCGATCTCCTCCGACCATCCTTGATACGATTTGTTGGGGTCTCCATTTAGGAAATTACAGGAGAGCCTCGCTATTCGATTGGCTCGCGAAACACAAACGTAACCTCTTTCGATACTACAGTAAAATCCGCATTACTGTCCAACAGCCGTATTTATGGTGGACAGTAAGATTGGTGTGTACATGTATGATCGTACTTTTGTTACTTCAAAGGCGATTCCGAACATAGAAGAAGGATTGTCTAAAATTCAAAGGTGAAGCCGAACATAGAGAAGAATAGAATGACATTCAAAGGAGAAGCCGAACATAGAGAAGGAAGAATGAAATTCGAAGGAGAAGCCGAACATAGAAAAGGACAGATGGAGTGTCTCTTTCTTTCCCATACGCTGTCGTTCCTTGCGACCGAAACTTGAATCGTCGATTTAATCACTAAATAAAATTGGGATTATATCGTGTTTGGTCTTATATTAATCAGAAAAATATCAGAAATACGATAGTAAAATTTCATTAAAAAAATAATGAAAATTAAGAAAGTTGAAAATTTTGATTAATTCGAGTCAATGTGTGGTGTTTACACCGATATACCCGAGCCGAGATCAATCATCGCCAGTTGGCCACCGGTGGAGTGGGTAGGCACTCGTCTTAGATCGTAGTATAAACAAAGGACAGTAATGCGGACTTCACTGTACAGTAATGTCCACATTACTGTCCAACAGCCGTATTTATGGTGGACAGTAAGATTGGTGTGTACATGTATGATCGTATTTTTGTTACTTCAAAGGCGATTCTGAACATAGAGAAGGATTGATTAAAATTCAAAGGTGAAGCCGAACATAGAGAAGGATAGAATTACATTCAAAGGAGAAGCCGAACATAGAAAAGGACAGATTGAGTGTCTCTTTCTTTCCCATACGCTGTCGTTCCTTGCGACCGAAACTTGAATCGTCGATTTAACCACTAAATAAAATTGGGATTATATCGTGTTTGGTCTTATATTAATCAGAAAAATGCCAGAAATACGATAGTGAAATTTCATTAAAAAAATATTGAAAATTTCGATTCATTCGAGTCAATGTGTGGTGTTTACACCGATATACCCGAGCCGAGATCAATCATCGCCGCCGCCAGTGGAGTGAGAAGGCACTGGAGAGTGAAGTGGATATAAACAAAAGACAGTAATGTGGATTTTACTGTATTGCGTTTTATAGAAGTTCTACTTCACATTCCTCGTTTTTGAATGAAATTGTCTACGTCAATTGCAAGTCGTAGGAACTAAATAGAAATTTGCTTCTATGTTGAAAATTGAATACATATCGATATCCTCTTCTCGACTTTTTCTCATAAAACCCACAGTTTATCTATATCTATAAAAACGCTGTCCTGACTCACTCACTCATCAACGCCCAGGCTAAACCCTTGGACATAGAAAGCTGAAATTTTGCACAGAGGTTTCCTTTACGATCTGTACAAGGGACAAGAAAGGATATTTCGAAATTCAACCGCTAAGTAATATTTCGTTCGTGGTCGGATTTACTTGAAACTTGGTCTTAATGTTCATCGATACAATTATTTCGCTTTAAAGTTGTTTTATTTCCGTAAATGTATCTGGAAACTAATATACAAGTACGTAGTTATTATTGTTCGGGATTCAAACGAGGGCATTCCCTCGTTTGTTTTTCTGGCATGTTTAGAATCGCGTAGCGATCACCTGTTACCGCTGCGCCAGGTCGCAAGGCCGCTCGCTGTGTATTGTCTGCGCCCGTTTGTTTTGAACGCCGCAGCGTTATGTTCTCAACCGTTAGTTTTAAAAATCTCGAACGATGCGTCGTTCGGGATCTAGCGATCGATTTAACCAATCGCGTACGACCACGCCTGCCGTTTCGCGGAGTATTAAAAGGCCCTCCCGCCGCGGAGCCGTCTGTCTCTTGACTTCCATCTGACAAGGAGACATCGCGACCTTCGCCTCACCGATCGGGTTGAAACTTCGCACACTTATAGATTATGTTCTCCTGATTACGAATATATACCATTATAGGGGCAGACGCTCAATAGTTTTTGAGATATTGACGATTAAAGTTTCATTGCTAACCCTTGAAAAACAATACTCCTCTTGACTATAGACGTCATGAAAGAAAGAATCGTCCAGGCTTGTGCGTCGATTTCCTCAGAAATGAATTACGCAGCAGTACGTTCTGTAACTTCACAGCTGAATGAATGTATAGCAGCTCAAGGGAATATTTTTGAACATTTGGCGTAACAGAAATACATCAAATGAATCTTACACGTTGAATTTTATTTATACCATTTTTCTGGGTTGAAGGTCATTTGAAGGTCATATTGTGTATAATGCATGAATTCGTTATTTTGTCAGGTACAACATTACGTTAACGAAAATATATCATTCCATTTAAAAAAACATCGATAACCTTGAAATCTCATAAAAATGACCTTGAAATTTTTTTTCCCTTGCACCGTTATATGTGGCCCTTCAAACAGTGTAACTTTGTTCTACGAAGTTTTTTTGTACAACGAAAAGTAACGGAGATATTTAGGTGTCCTGCTTTATCGAATTCACCCTGTATAAGGAAATTGCCGACAAAAAAAATGAAACGTTTGTCTCCAGAAGTACTAAAATTGTTGCTTTCGCCATTTGCACCTTATAAGGAAGGTCAAATGGTTACACAAGAAGTTGGTTCCGAGGAAGGATCTGATATCGAAGACGATTCGGATGAATAAATATTATGTACATATTTTACAATTATACTAATTGTTGATATACAAAGTGCAATTTTGTTTGCCATTTATAGATTTTTATCTATCAACCACTCGAAACACATCTAATGTGTTGTCTAAATTTTAATCGGCCATTTTGTTTTTCAAATTCTCAACTTCGTGTTCGTAATCAGCGACCCCGAAGACCCCAAAAAGATCATTTTCCAAACAGGCCCAACCATTTTTTAATGTACATGTCCGCCATATTGGATACGCCATATTGTTTTTTGGAATTTCAACTTCATATTCGTAATCGACGACCCCGAAAACCCCTGAGTACGAATTTTTGAGTACATTAAAGTACGTTTAGAGGTTTTGGCCGCTTTTTCGGGATTTGGGACCACTGTGGCGTCGGTCGATGCTGAACAATTATCTAATCGCTAAACCGTTGCTTCGAAGGTAACCGTCAGAGAGATCTTCTACAGAGCAACGCGAAAATCGAAATGGAATTGAACGGCATAGATTATCATCGATCGGTAGAAACCAATAGCCCCAAATATGTTTCGGGACAATTTTGTAACGTTTACGTCTCGAGGCGCGAAACTACCCACACCGCGACCGCCGCGAGAGGGCCACGACGACGAAAGAGATACTTTAAGTATAAACCAAATAGTCATAATCCTTAGGTACGTCGTAGTTTTTCAAGAATCAACTCTTTACAAATTCAATTCAAACTTATATTTGACAAATGCGGCAAAATGGTGCAAATAAGCCTAAAAATCGGTACGGGTGTCGTTATTGAGGTTTCTTGGGACGTTAATTACAAAAATGGCATCAATTTTTAAATCTAAGATGGCGACATGACGTAAAATTAAAATTATATATGGTAGAATGGGGGGTTGAAAGGTTTTATTTTCCGAGGGCATTAAACGGTTTCCTGTGCGAGCGAAGCCGCGGGAAAAAGCTAGTAGATAATAAAATAAGTTTCGAGATTACTAATTTCACACTTGTATCAAACCCGGGCGATCGCAAAGGCAGTTGTCCCTCCAAGGGGTTAACCGAAAAACAAAAAAGCGGAGAGTCATAATAGAATGGTCGGAACATCAATCGCTCCACCGGACACCGTGTACGAGGCCACTCAACAAAAGCAAACCACTCGCGAGCAAGAACCCCGTTCCAGTAGACGCCGTCGAACATCCGTTCCCGAATACCGAAAAAATGGGTTCATTGTTCGAGCGTCCTACTTCCGGCGCGCCAGCCCTCGAGAACTTATTTCGGCAAGAAGTTAACTAAGACGGTGGCGAGCGTCAGCGATCGTTTCCGACGCCGGTCGTTTTCGATAGAGAATCAAAGCTCCGACATTTTTCCGCAATTCCGGAGTCGCGTTTATCGCGATCGTTTTTCGAGTCGCTTCGGAGTCGATGTTCTCGGTCGGTCGGCGTCGCGGCGACGGAACAAAGGGTCGGCGGTTAATAACAGGCGCATCGGTGCAAACTGCGCAAACAGATAACGAGACAAATAAACCGGAAGACGCTAGGGCGGAATGCCGTCGAGGGAAAATTGGATTGGTTGCGCGGAAACGGAGATACGAGGCGCGATATCCGTAAGAAACGCGGGGGAATTCTAGGGATTCCGAAGACGGGAATATTCTGCTTCGCTCGAAAATCGGGAAACACGCGGCCGCCCGTGCTCATTAATTTCCAACCCCCGCGGAATCCAGTCGCGAGCGACGGAACAACGTTCGCAGCTCGGTCACGGAACCGAGGGGAAAACGAAACAGGAAAGTACTTCATACTTCTTTCCTGCAAGGTCGACTGCACAGCGAGATGTCCATTGATCGGGCGAAGAGGGAGGAAACGGAGCTGCTTATTTTTACTGTGGCATACACAATTGTTACGAAGCAGAGGTTTCGGGTAATCTTCGTTTGTAATGTTTCTCCTCTTTTCTGTTTCAGGTACGTTCTTCGTCGATGTCGCGAGACTTTATTCAACGTATCCAAGAGTAAGTAAAACAGGCGGTGATTGTTTCGAATAATAAATCATTTTTCGAAAGTGACCGGGGATTAAAAGATTAGAAAATCTCGGACGTTGACTAACGTTAAAGAATTGCGGCGAGCGGTACGCGTTGACAAGTTTCGAAAGCAGAGTAAAGCAGAGGGGAAGGGGGGGAGAGGGAAATCAAAAGCAGTTTAACAAGTATTCGCGCAAGTTTCGCCCCGGCAAGATGCACGGCAGCGATCTATCTGTGAACAAGTTGCCTTTATTACCGCAATAGCCGTGCGGAGCATGAACGACGGGACGATAATACGTTTATGGCGGCATTAAACTTGCTACCGCGATGCCGTTACCAACTTTCTTGGGCGAAACTTCCAGCGGTCGACGAGGGAAACAACCGCCGCGGCCGCGCGGCTCGTTAATAATATTTTGACGACCGTTTCCGACGAGGATCGTCATCGATGACGTCGCGCCGGGCAATCCGCTCGGCAAGACTCGTTCCCACGAATCGGGCAAGTTAATTCCTTAATTGAAATTCGATATTGTGTATCGTGACGGAGTGTGAGCGCCTCGAACAACCAAATTGGTTGCGACAACTTTCCAATTTCGCGGAGAACTCGGAGCGGTGCCGGTCGCGAGGTCGTTTTCTGGCCGATTTCCTCTTCGCTGTTCGATACAATTGCTGCCGGAACGAAGGATTGACACTGAATCGTCCATTCTGTTACCTACCCGTTGCTCGATGCATGAACGAGTTGCTAAAATTGTTGGACAACGGGAAGACAGTTTAAATTCAACGGACCGGAATGTAATCTGACCCAGTTCGCTCGGAGGGAAGAATGTCGAGGGTGAAACGGCGACGATGTTAATCTCCTTCGGTGACCAAAGTGCGGACACGCCTCAGAATGCGAGGTTGTGAACTTTTTCCCATTATTTCGCAGCTATCTGTTCCGATAGAGTCAATTCGCTAATAAGTAACAGCTTGTTTTCGCATTGCCAACTCGACAGACTGTTACGTTCTATTTCTAAGATATCCGTGCGACGTTGGATTCGATTTTTCTCCAGAGCGTAATAATTAACTTACCCGCAGCTGTTTAACAGATTTCGAACGATTACGAATCAACGCCGAGAATTTGTCAAAAGATTATTCAACGTCAACCTTGTCGTATGTAAATAAAACTTGCGTTCACTCGTAAAAATACAAATGGAAGATCAACAGAGGAGTCAGGTAAATGGTAAATGGAGTAAAAGCAAGTTTGTACTTCTATTTGCGAAGCATTTGAAAATAAAGCAGAGAGGAACGATACCGGTGGTAATAAAATCAGCGTGATACGAAAAAATAACGTAGCGAGGCTGGAAAAAAATAAGACCGGAGGCGATCGATACGATCCTTTGTCCGGTTGACGTGCATCGAGCGCAACCATTTCACAATTTATCTTCCGCCGCGCAGTTGATTTTGACTCGGCGCCGCCCTTTCGCGACCGATCCCAATTACTAAAATGGTCGAAAGTCATTTTTTCCCTTTCCCGGGACAGGTTTGATAAAATCGGCGCCGGGGCGAAAAAAATAGAGGGAGAGAGATAGGGACAGATACATAGAGCCTGTGCGAGAGAAAGGAGAAAAAGGAGAGCAACAAACGCGAGCGAGTCTGCTCGTTGTTAAAACGCGACGGGTCCCGCTTCCGCGAGCCACGAGCGCAAAAGGGGTTTGAACGCGGGTACGGTAAAAGCGGCAAAGCGAAGCGTACGCTCGGTAGCTCTATTATCGGAGCAAGCGCAGAATTTTTGTGCCGCTTTGTACGCGTTCGATGTTTTTTTTCCTTTAACCACCCCGCCCGCACGGCCCTCGACGAAGTTTCGCGACGACGCGCGGCCACTGGTCATCGATTGCAAACAGTTTCTATCGGCGTCGCTCTTTCAGCCGGTACGCACGTTTTGCGCCGTTCCCGCGACACGACAAAATACTCGCCCGCAATTGCTGCCTCGCGGATTCCCATTCTCTGTCCCCTTCGCAGGGGATCGAACCATTCCGACGAAATAGTATAGTTGATTCTCGAAACTCGAGATCACAAGCTTATCGTAATTGTCAATATTCCATAGAATGATTTAAGTAAGTAAAATCGAATACTGTGTCGTTCGAACTTCAACTTACTCAAACCACGCGCAAAGGAAATACAATTTAATCTCGATACAGATTCCACGGATGCTCGGTCAATTTATTAATCGCAGCGAAGAAAATACAAAAAGTTATTACCCGAACGCAGCAGATAGAGATCGGTTCGGATACAAAACTCCTTACCGAAAAATAAGTAGCCGGAAGGTAGGTAAACAAGATTCCCGTTAGCATCGCGACTATGTTTGCGAGCAGGAAAACGTATTCCGTCGTTCTTATAGCCTATCCCATGATCGTGTTAAACGATCCAGTTTATCGACGATCGTGGATCGTCCTGTTTCTCCATCACGAACACCATTTTTCTAGAACCGGATCGTATCCGATCTATTGGCGAGGAGATCGTTCGCAATCGGTCCGCCATCTCTTTAACCTTTAATCCACCGGCTCGGCGTTATCTCGCCGATCGTTAATTACCTGTTCTTTTTGTTCGATCGAAAGGAGGGATCGGCATCGATCCGTGGGTTATTAAGCGCTCGACGCAACTCGACGCAACGCCGCGCGATGCAACGCAGGCCCCGGAGTTTCCACGTAATTTACATCTTCGTTTGCCTCTCGTTTTTAGCGCGGAGCTCGCAATATTTACACCTTCGTCGAACGGGGAACGCGCGGCCGTTCGTTTCAGACGCGCGTCGGATTCGAATCGTATTTTTCCAGACTTTATCGCGCAGAGTCAGTCGCCAGATCGGGGGAATTAACTCGAATCGGGGGAAAAAGTTACCCTCTCTCTACCAGTACGGGATCAGTCGCGCGACGTTGCGACGAAAGAGCGTCGCAAACGGAGAAGGTGGAGCGGAGTTTCCGTTCGCAACATATCCTCGTTGGAAAAATGAAAATTTGGACGAAAATGAATTTACCAGAAAAATCTGCTCTGTTACAGAAAAGCTATCGAAATTTTTTTGTTATCTGCTCCCGCACGGCTTTTCGTGGTTATTTTCATTGCGGTCCGGTTGATGCGAGTAACGCGAAGTGATTACGTTGTTGTATTTCGAGCGCGAGCTCAGCGTAGCTAAACACTGCTTACAAACTCATTCGGTATTCCATGAAAATTTGAACGCGTTCGCCTCGGCTGACGAATCGCTTCCTCTTTCGCATTTACCTTCTCTTCCGCGTGCAATTGATCCGACAGATTAATCGGAGTTCCAAAAGAAAAAACGTCGCGTCGCTTTATTTAGTCGAATCAATTTTTATCCTCGTTGTATATTGTATATTCCACAAGCACACGAATTCTTTTGTTTCCCTTCTTTTGTTAAATTTAAACAGTTCTCGGTTTTAAATATAACGGAGGTATTTCGCTCCTGATGTTTTTATCGTGCGCGACCGAGATCTAACATTTGCTTCGGACCACAAGATCTTTTTTCCGCTTTACGGCTGTAATTTCGAACTGCGAGATATTTCTTTTCGAGGCTACCTAGAATTAACGAGATGGAGGGATATGCGAACAGAGTTGGCACGGTGGAGATCCGTTTGTTCGAATCTTTGTTACCGGAGTTTATTTTCTCTTCTTCGCGAAATTAAATCTTTGAAAATCAAATAAACGTAGCTCCGAGAATTCTGCATCTTCGTATAAGACAAGAAGTCCGACATCCGTCATTTCGCGGGATCCGGTGGATCCAGCGTAAAAATTAGTGGAGCAGTTTTTCCTCGGGCATTAGCAATTTAAAGTAGCAGCTGGCGTCGGGGCATTCGTCAGCCCTAAACTCCAAAAAACCGTTAATATCATTATATTCAGCCGTGGAATTTCTTCCTCGCATGTTCGCCGGTACGAAGTGGTTCGTCAAGGAGTGGGGTGCCGGGTGCGGAGTGATCGATGTGGCCGAACAAAAACCGTCCCACGATTCTAAAGGTGTTTACATGAGAATTCGTGAGCCGCGCGCCATTCGTGATTTCTTCCCGGCCGTAATCCCTCCGCGGGAGAGACGATATAAGAACCGTCGCTCGTGAATTTCCAGGCCAGCAACACTGTTCAACGAGAAACGCATTGTCGTCCGTGGGATCGAAGGTAAAAACCATAATCCTCGCGGAACAAGAGTCAACGAGTCGACGTGGGTGGCTCGGGGCCCGGCTCTTTATACCGACGGTCGTTTACTCGCGGAACCAGTCGTGGATTATCCCCCGGCTGACACATACTAGACAGGATTCTTCTCTGTCTTTCGTCCCCAGGCTCCTTCCATCGATTCCTGTTTTTCGGTGAAAGACCCGTCACTGGACGTCTCGCTCCCTAAAACCATCCCAACCGTCGAAATCGTCAAATGCAGCTTTCCGAATCAACAGACCGCGCTCTTCTTCTCTGTGAGACTGTCTCCAAGACAAATATCCTTCGGTAACATACGCACAGTTTTTAAATTAATTTAACAACTCAAAAACTTAAAAAACATTGAATTACTTGTTCCACGAATTAAATGAAATTCGATGTGACCGATGGTATTTATTTTTTAACTCATTCCTTGAAATTTTGGGTTAGTTCGGAGATCTAGGCGGATTTTCTTGAAACGCACACATACCTTTGCGGTTCGTTGGCTGACTATACGGAAATTGAATTTCGGTTGATTGTACGGGCGTTCAACCGAGTTTTATTCCGTAATAAAACTAAAGGATCGCGAGTTCGAGCGATTTTGGGAGGGGACATCGGCGAATGAACGCCGAGGATTTCCAAGTTCACTTTTACTGCTCAATTAACGTATTTACGCGCCACCCAGTGAGTAAGACGGCCCCTTTAACGACCTGCATCGTTAACCTGGTTTAGGAAATTAGGCTTCCTGCTTTGATCCAAGAGAAATTATGATCCTACTGTTCTTTGGTGTCGATTTTGTCGGTTCTTCTTAACTTAAACGAACTGAACAAACAATTTTGGTATACGCGAACATAACTCTCGAAACAAATAGGTCAATACGTTTTAATAAAAACCCGTTCGCTCCGTTTAACCTACAAATCCGTTACCGAACAATATAAATCGCCATTTAATACCACTTTTAGCATCGTTAGCTATTAAAATGTAAATTCTCATCAATTTCAAAATCTACAATTCAATATCCAATATCCAATTATATTAATCATTGCTGCATCAAAAATGTACGAAAATCTGTTACGCGAACACGCGCAGCATCATCTCTGACGTAAACGCAATCGAATACATTACAACCTTTACTTTCGGAATAGCAGCTCGTTATCGGTACTTTCTGTCACCCTTATATTAAATTTAGTTGTGCTCGCAGTCCTTGCAGTATGTACTTGTTTTTATATATTTTATATGTTGTACGAAATGTCAGTTTAACATTTCTTTTATACAATAATCTCAGAAAAGATCGTCAGGCATCAGCCATAGACTTCCAAAAATTATGGAATGTGTTTTCCGCCATCCGAGAGTTACTTTATATAACACAGGGTCCATGCTATCAATGAAACAACGAGAATAACCTCTTGGATCAACACAGGAGAGAAAGTCCCTCAAAGCCGAATAGTTTCCCACGCGATCCACCGGCATGGAATCGGCGTCGAGCCACGTCGAAGACGATACAATTGTCAAAATTGCAAACTGCAGGGGCTCCCGAATAACCGGCGAGTTGAATGGAGGCGATTCCGAAGGTCGAGGGAGCGGGACAGTCGATCGATGGTCGTTCCGCGAAGAAACGAAATTACTTCGACCATCAGCGTGGGCGCAATGATTCGGTCGCCGTGTTCCCTTCTCGTCCGACGTCAAACAATTTCAGCGAACTTTTTCCGTCTTATACTTCGCTGCTGTCGTGATTTTCCGCGTTCCGCCATTAAAGCCGACGCGGTGCAAGCCCCGCCGATCGATTTCGCGACGTGCCAGGTGTTGTACAGTACAGCTCTCGCCGAAAGAACATTCTTCGCCCGGGGGAGAGACTTTTGCTTCGCGAAAAACGGAAAAGCGCCCGGGAGAGGACGGTTTGACGCTTATTATATTTGACTTCCCTCGAATAGGAGTTCCGTCTGCCTGTGAGCCGGTGTCTATCTTATCGCGCCTGTCGGAATTTATTTTCGTATTTCAACCAGACCGATCCAAGACGTTCCACTTCGCCATGAAACTGTTTTACGAGCTCGTACCCGGGGAAACGATTTCCGAAATTCCAACCGTCCCGACCGGGGATCTGTCGTCGCAGCTTCACCCCGTTGTTTCATTCTTTCGATGGCTTTACCGTGTCAACCGTGGACACGCGAAATCCGCCAGATTAGGCCCCGTTATTACCGCCGGGCTGATTGCTCGCTCATGGAACACCGTTTCCGCGTTACTTCTGCCCCCCGCGAATTAGCATTTTAATGGACGCCGGAGTAAGAGGGAAATGATTTCGCCGATCCAAATCTTTTAAACAAATTGAAGAAACTCGTTCCAAGCATGTTAGTGTACAGAAATTTTATTGGAGTCACGAGAGACCCCGGTGTACCAATTAAGGATTAAGCAGAAGCGTGTTTGCTCTCACCTCGACCGAGATCAGTTTTCTATTTCGTTAAAATGAATCGCGCGCACGCAAAAATAAAAAGACTGAAATACATTTTTGTAATTTGACGCGCGCACGATAGTGAATTTACTGGAACCATCCGAAACTCGTAGACAAAATGGTTTACCGTTCGCAAACCAACGCTTTTGTCGCGACATAAAGTATTCGCGAATAGAATTTCGTTTTTGGTTTCGAGCCGACAAAAAAGCACGTTGTAAAAAGCGCGTTACACGGCACAAAAGGCGTTTAGAAGTTGCAGCATTCTGTATCCGTTTGCAGCGCTATCTGTCAATTTTTAACGTCACAAACTGTTCCCCCTGGAACGTGCCTCGCTGAATTCTGGACGATCCAGCTCGGAAGCAAATTTTCCGAGCGTCGTCGCGGCGCACGTTACCCCGTCGCGTCGGACTGAATATCCACAGATTTTTCATGAACCGAGCGAAAAGCCGGCCGTGAAAATTCCCGGGGAAATTAAACCGTCGCGAAAATGCCCGGGCGATACACAGTCCGGCGGGGCCCGGTGGTCGCAGACAAGCCGAGAGAAATATCGCACGATAAATGTCAAACGTGAACCAAGCGCAAGCGCGAAATCATAACGAACGCGGAACAGTGTCATTTACTTTGATGGCCGAACTACGATTATTTCGACTGCGTCGTTGTTCGAATGCTGGATCCGTTCAACGAACCCCTAATGGGCCATGATTAACGAGCACAGTTGCTGAAATCCTTGGCTTTACGGCTATTGCCATGTTCTACAGGGTTGTTTCGCTGGCTCTGTAATTCATGGTGGTCGCTCGCGGCCGACGTAAGTGTCTTCAACAAATCGATAATGTTCCGTCTCTCCTATTACGTCCCGGTTAGCCAAGTAATTACTTGCGTGTGTCTCTTTCTCTCCCTCTTCCGGTTTTGTTCGAGTTGCCGTACCCGGACTCGAAACTTCTGCGAACCTTCTCTATTATAGCTAAAGGGTGAATTCACAAAGAGAGACAGAAGGGGTTTACATAAGTTTCGAACAACTTCCTGATCGTTATTGAAATTTTTCCCTGCTCGAAGATTGGTGGTCAGAATCGTGTATACCCTACGGTTCTTAACGCGTTTACCGCCGCGTGTCCGTCACACATCGCATTCGGAATTGATATAACTGATTATTATCGACGCCGAGAGGCGGACGGAATACCAAATGCGGTCGCGAGCTAGGGAACGTTTTATGGTTCGCTTGTTAACCGGCGCCCGTCAACTCTGGGAACGCGAAGACAAATGCAATTCATTTGCCTTCCTAATTGATTCGAGCTGTCTTAATAAAGAGATCCATCGAATAAAGTGTCTCATTTTTCCAGTGAATAAAATTCTCAAAATTGATGAAGATTGTAAACAAAATTCAAAGTGCGATAATTGTCGTGAAATACGAAGAACAAGATAATGTACGTCAGGATCTGGCGCGTTAATGAAACCAGCTGTGAAATTTGCAACGATAATTTGAAGAATTCTAAACGTGAAACTCCTGACCGAGGCTTCTTTATTTCCATCAAGTGGCCAGCGTAGGTTTTCCAAGATTGAACACCCACGCGTTAGGAACCCCGTCTGGATGCGTCGGAGAGAAACAATTATGTATTCGCAAGCGATATGACCGAACGGCTAAGCACCGGTGCGTCGTTAGCGTTTCCATGGCTGAATGTTCTTATTGCACAAGTCCCGAGGAAAGAATAGAGCCGCGTGCCCACGAACTTGATGGAACATCGAACGCGTGACGTCACTCGACCTCGCACCTACCGCTCTATTCTCGACTGCACGCCCACGCGGTTAGGTAATACGTAATAGCAACTAGCGATTCGTGTAGCAAGGGTGACGACGTCGATTCGCGGGGGAAAGAGAAAGTGGAAGGAACACGGTTCACGCAATTTCTCTTGCTTCTCGAATGCCGAATAGCTTACAAACAACGCGACACTCGTTCCGCGATCGACACTTCGTCAACGTAGATGCACATTCTATGCGTTTATGACAAAAATGTGTGGATCGAACGAAGATCGGTAAAAACATTTTTATTTTGCATAAACATCTAGTTGAGACTTGAATCTTCGAAAGATGTCCAATCCCTTAAAAACCTCCCCAAACCCAACCGAAGACCTAAAAAATGATTCGTGTGTCGTGTCATAAAAGTGAGAAGAAATCCTTACACAGAAAATAAACTACAAATATGTATGTACATACGTACCGCTAACTCTTCCGTGTACACAGGCGTTCGACCGCGCTTTATAAATTGGCAAAGGCGCTAAACGGATAAAAATCCGCAGTGTAGCGACGGCAGCGTGTTTCACAATGTGTTGGGGGTACAGTAGAGAGGCTCGATAAACCAAAGAAATTTCGTCGACACGATGAAAACCTGTTTTCTATCGATGATTTAACGAGCCCCGCTGGAAATCACGTTATCGTCGCGCACTCGACGGGTCGAGACGAATATAAATTTATTGAAATGCGCCGCGACCTCGTTCTCCCTCTCATCGTCCATTTTCTTCTCTCCCTCTCCCCTCTCTGTCTCTCTTTCTCGTTCCCTCTCATCCCCTCGACGAGAGTGTAACGCCGTCGGCCACGTTTTATTTATCGACGAAGTCCAGACGTTATACATCGAGCGTTAATTAAGCGTTGGAAATTACCGATTAAAAGCCGATCGCCGACCGCGCGCGCGGGCTTTGATACGCGATGCCCGCTGGCGCGGCGAGAAACGCGTAAGTGCTTTTGTAAAGTCACTTTTACCATTGTAATTGAATTCCGTTTGTTTTACCGGCTGCGGGAACGGCGAATCGAACATTGCCCGCACTCGATCGGTCGAAAACGTCGATTTTTAATCTTGCGCCCCCTCCACATTTCAGAACGCGAGATAATAATAACAATACCGGTACTAATTATTCGGCGCTTCTGCAATCGATAATATCCGGCAGAAATGCTGTACCGTCGCGGTAACGAATTGTTAAGGGATATGATGTTTAGTGGAATAAATCAGTTTAGTGAAATAGGTAACTTTTCAAACAATAACTTTATTTTAAAAGAGCTAATGGTAACAGCACCAGGTATATCCTGCCCAAACCGACTCTAGCGTCGAACTGAGCTCGCGACTCTTGTCTTGTTCGTCGCTCCGGCTGCCGATCGTCTTTTTGATCGTCGATCGTCACTTCGACGTGACGCACGTCACCCATTACAATGTTACAAAATTCTTGAGTTTTATTTTACAACATTTTGACTTCAACACTCTCCCTAAAACTCAACATCTAAGAAAAAAAATGTTCCGCTTCCGCACCTCCTGTGTTTTTCCCAAATCGTTTTGCTTGTAGTATTACCGGCGACACCCTAACATTTTTGGGTTTGAGCTTTATTTCAACACTCTCCCTAAAGCTCAACCTTCAAAAACAAAAAAAACTACATCCTTGGTTCTCAATATCGCCTCTACTTATAATTCCTAATTTCCTTACTAAATATACAAAACGCGGTTTACATAGAGCTTTTGTAAAAATATCAGCTAACTGCTCATCAGTCTTAACATACTTTACATCAATTTCGCTTTTATTATATAGATCACGTACGATATTTCACATCGATATGTTTGCTTCTCTGGTGAAACTCTGGATTTTTTTATTAATTTGATCGCACTCATATTGTCTACCAATAATGTGTATTGTACATTAATTTCGCATTCACGGAACAGTTTCTTGAACCAGATAGTCTCTTTCACAGCTGATGCTGCACTAACATACTCAGCTTCAGTTGTAGACAACGATACACATTGTTGCCTCTTACTCTGCCATGAGATGGCTGCATCCGCGTATTGACACACGATACCCGAAGTTGATTTGCGTGTTTCTTTGTCTCCCGCATAATCTGCGTCACTATATACCTTAAAATTACCACCTTTAGTATAAAATAACCCTAATTCTACAGTACCTTTGAGGTACCTTAGTATTCGCTTAACGAGTAACCAATGTCTAACCAAATACATTTTTCGGTCACCCTCTTTGTAAATATAAAAACAAGGATCAGCTAAGCTTTGATGAAACCCGAACTTCTTCAGAAAACTTGAAAAGTGTTCAGTCCAACACCTTGGAGCTTGTTTTAACCCATAAAGACTCTTTAATAGTTTACAGATCCGCATTGTCCCATCGTTAAACCCTTCCGGTTGCATCATATAAATATTTTCTTCTAGATCTCCATATAAAAATGCCGTTTTTATATCAAACTGTCCGAGATATAATCCATCATGAGCTGCAATGCTTAACAAAAATCTAACCGTATCAAAACGAGCAACAGGGCTAAATGTCTCTTTATAATCTATCCCTTCATTTTTGACGCCAACTGCTCGACTTTTGACAAATTGTGTGTCACGTTCTCGCTTTCTTCCCACTTAAAATCGAAAAACTGTTTCTGTACCAATGACAGATTTTCCTCCGACTTCGTATCGTACACCGCGTTCAGCTTCTTCCACATTTCCCTGGCAGTTGTGCAGCTTAATAGCAAATCCAGAGGTTTCTTCTCCACTGTCGTGACAATTAATTTCCTTGCAGCCTTGTCTGCCTTCAAAAAATTCTTCAGCTTTGCTTCGTAATTTTCCGTATTTATTTCCGGACGAACTAGCCTATCTTCGCATACGTCAAGCATATTATCATCCTCCTCCAACAATGTACGTATAATAAAACGCCATTGCTGCCAATTGTCCTTGTCCCTCAGCTTCTCGATTTTCAGATGTGTAGATTCCATTTTTCCTCGCACACTCTAACACCCACTATAACAGTTATCGCTTTACTTGTTTTTTCCTTTTTAAACACCCCTTTTTTCACTAAACTACACTGGGCCCATAACCTGTTAAGGAATATGATGTTTAGTGGAATAAATCAGTTTAGTGAAATAGGTAACTTTCCACAATAACTTTATTTTAACAGAGCTAATGGTAACAGCACCAGGTATATCCTGCCCAAACCGACTCTAGCGTCGAACTGAGCTCGCGACTCTTGTCTTGTTCGTCGCTCCGGCTGCCGATCGTCTTTTTGATCGCCAATCGTCGCTTCGACGTGACGCACGCCACCCATTACAATGTTACAAAATTCTTGAGTTTTATTTTACAACATTTTGACTTCAACACGAATTGCTGTCGATTCGTAAAAAGAACCAGTTTAATCTGAACAAATACGATACCGGATCGCATCGAGCCTAGATTTCCTTCTTTCGTGCATGCAAATATTGCGAAGATGTCAATTCTAAGTTGAACATTGTCGCCAACAATCAAAATGTCTGTGACCTTGTAGCGATCTCGACCATGACACAGAGACATCCGTCGTCGCACCAGCTCGCGATAGAAAAATTTAATTATGAATTCCAATGAAATTGTACGCATTTCTCGCATGAACGGTTCGACGGCGGCAATTGGACCAATTGAATCTGGGATTCGCGCATTCCACATCGAACTTCGTATAGTCGGTTCAACTGAATCGTATCGTTAGGAACGTAAGCAAATTCTACGCAGAAATTCTTGACAGACTTGTTTACCAAATAGGTAGTTATTCCGAGCAATTGCAATCTTTAAAAAAAGAAAATGTTTCACGTCGGATCGATAGGTTGTGCGTCGAAGCAATAGTTTCTATCGACCCATTTTTCGGAAAGATCGGATGATTAGCGTATTCGGGTTATCGCGTGATGGAATCCGTGTTGTAGTCAAACTCGCGGCACGGGGATCAGGAACAGGGTCGATAAATAACTCTTAACATATCATTAATAAAATGATTTTTAGTTGGGCGGGCGGCAGACAGCGGGCTTAGCGGGCCTTCTAACGCGCTCGGCCGGATGATAATTTCCAGTATAATTTTGGAGCATCGTTGAGCACCGATCGCGTGGTTTCTGGCGTGGATTGGCTCCGGCGCGGTTCCATCGACGGGCATTTTGATATATGACCCGGCCAAATCGTATTCAACATTAACGTCGAACACCGTTCCACCGGGCAGACCCGGCCCGGCCCGCGCGCCTATCGTTCGTCCCAACGAGAGAACGACGTCGCTCGTGGATATACGCCCGCGTCCCGTTAATTCCGCATTACGCGTAATTAGACCGACCGTCGATTCGCCGATAGATCGCACCGGTGAACTCGACTCGACGTCGTTTTGCTCGCCCGTCGGTTATCCTCAACAGCTTAATTCCCTTTTTTTACCGGTTCCCCTCTCCTGTTCCCGCGGCGCAGCGGATCAAACGAGCACACCATAACTTTTTTTTTGTACAGCCACCCGTGAAAAGAATAGTGCGACGAATTTATTCAAATTTTTGTCCACCGTTTAAAATTAATCGAAACTATACAATAATTTTCTGGATCCAAAAGGAACCGATAAATTGTTATAATTTCGTAAAAGCAAATAGCGCGACCATAAGCTTGAACATATTTTAAACCTTAAGGTCTCTACTTTCGCAAAGTACACAGTATTCGTTTTGCTCCAAGATATTTTTACACGATGTAGCAGTAATTTTTACGAAATTATCGCAGGGTGTTTGCGACTTATGGAGACGGATAGAATAAGACGCAAAGTTTTCTTTATAATTCGGCCGAAAGTAGTTGCAGTGAAATTTGATGGTAGTTCGTTTTGGGTGCACCGTTTGACCGTCGAAAGAATAGAGAGCACGGTCGTTCCAGATTTCCGTAAAACTCTGTAATGGTGCAGCAAACGGTCAGACGAGTGGCTATTGGAGTTCCCGTATGGGCTAACCAGCTGCATTATAGGGTAGTAGTTATCGTTAACCCCGACGTTAACCCCTTGCTGTGTAATCACGTTGCCTAGACGTTGAGACACTCCCGAGGATTATTAAACGGTAACTTTTGTATTCGCTTTGATAATGGGACCGCTCAAGGAACACATCACATTAGTTTATGACCGACTGATCGCTATCTTCGAGGGAATTAAATTGCTGTACGAAGGAAACCTGCTTTACCACTTTGCCGAAGATAAAGTAACGTGTCCTATACTTCGTCCACCGATCCTTGTAACGAGGGACGTCGGTTGCTGTATTATACACGCGAGAAGGACGACTCAATTTGCATTATCAACGCAACATATTATTAGATGTTATGACATGCATAAGAAGGGTCCATAAAAAGTGCCGTTGGTCCTCGGGACACGTGTACAAGGGTCGCGAGAAGGCCAGCATCTTTCCGTTTTACCCGTCTTATAAAAATAAGGCCTGACTTTCACGTGCAAACCAGCCCTGCAATACGTGAGGGTCCGAGGATCAATTGGCGCTTTCTTGGGCCATCGGCTTCGGGACCCTCATTAAGGACTGCGTCTCCTAGACAGACGACACTCGCGTGTGACTGCACACAATCACCACAGTACACTCACACACCGCTAGACCACGTATACGTACGCAAGGATTGCAAGGGTCCGGGATTCCACTTCTGATTTCTCAATAATGCAAAGACGGGGTTTCTTATTAGTCAAAATCGGTAGATAAAAGATCAATCTAGGGGGCTATTTGCCTCAAAAGTCTTCCTTTTACGTTTACGACGCGTTATTCTCATTATTCGGTAGCATATCGACAGCCACGATAGACGGCAGCACCGTCGTCTCTCCATTGCTACTCGTGGCTCCGCGACATGCTGCAGAATAATGAGAATAACGCGTCGTGAACGTAAAAGTAAGACTTTTGAGGCAAATAGCCCCCTAGATTGATCTTTTATCTACCGATTTTGACTAATAAGAAACCCCGTCTTTGCATTATTAAGATATCAGGAGTGGAATCCCCGGACCCTTGCAATCTTTGCGTACGTATACGTGGTCTAGCGGTGTGTGAGTGTACTGTGGTGATTGTGTGCAGTCACGCGCGAGTATCGTCTGTCTAGGAGACGCAGTCCTTAAGCGCAACCCCTTAAGGTTGCAGACAGACGACTCTGTCCTCCGAGTCCTTGGAAAATGCTTGGGACAAGGGCAATAAAACAACCGCGCGTGCGAGCCACTTGGGCATTTCGTTTTGCCACTCAATCTGGGTCCGCCGCCCGTAGCATTGTTTGGGCATGTACTTCCGCGATTGGCTTGAGGTGTGGATGTCCTTCTCCGCCGATAGGAGACGTATGGGAACGGCTCCTCCTTCAAGTCAGTCAACGAATGGGATGTTCTCACCCCGCAAAAGGGACTGTTTTTCCCACCTTTTAGCCTCACCACCGAGGTGAGAAGCGAGCGAACTCAGGGATAGAAGTCAGAAAGGAATTATTTGACAACCGAGACAGTAGTAAAAAAGAAATCTAGTCACAACCCGAGATAGATAAGGTTTCCAGTACGAATCCTGTGTAACAAGTGTACATAATTTAATAAACTACAGATTCGTTACGGCAAAGAGTGTCGAGGTGTTAATTGAATTAGAAATACTACGCAGAACCTCTCTTTAATACCAAGAGAATCTGACAACTCACAACGTTAGAGTTTGGACACTTGTTAGATTCCTGTCGTATACACGATTAATTGGACGTTGTGTTATAGCATATAGTATTGTAATAGCTTGATCGTCTCGAGACTACTAACCCTGGGACATTTTCCTTGGCGTGACGCGTCCTCCCTGATCTAGAAGGATCGAACGTCGGAGGCTGTTTCAAAGACTCGTAGGGCTACTTCGTCCTTATTCCGACGATTTCTCAAGTAGAATTTACGTGCCGGATCACGGTGCGCGATTATGCACGGGGAAACGAACTATGCAAATCGAGGGTAGAACGCCTCCACTCCGTACAAGGAGGAAACGCGGCGAAGAAGAATTTTCAAGGCTGCCGCGAAGATTTATCGAGTGTCCCGATCGACGGACAAGTTGTTGCTCGAGGTATCGTCCCCGATAGCGGACCTCGCGCAATGACAAAAACGTTTTCACCTTCCGCGCGAGTCGCAGATAAATCTCGTCGACGTTACACGTCGGAGCGACAGAGTTCGGTGTCCCTCCATGGTTGTTCTGCTCGACGATGAATTAATGGCGAGCCATCCTTCGGTCAACACTCCGCCATCGTGTACATATTTCTAGGGATTCGACGGTGCGGTCTCTTCTGTCTTGCCGGAGCCATTACCAAATGTCAATGGATTCCTACGAGCTTGCTAACGAGCATCGGATCATTAATGTACAACCTTGTTCAACCGTCTCGCTGTGTTTGGTTTTCGTTGTTTGAGCTGCAGGGATCGCGTGTGCTGATTTTTGTGTAGCTAGCGCGAGTGCTCAGAATTTTGCTCAAGGATCATCCGAATCGTCCGAGTCGATTTTCAGAAACTGAAGTTAAATGTAAATTTAGTTTCTCTTTCGAACATCGTAAAAAGTTAAAAATTATGTAACGAAACAGCTTCAAATTCGCAGTATACTGGTCAGATGCGAAGATCGAGGTCGCGGCTCTCTCTTTCTCCTAAAATCCTCCGAGCAGACTAATTTCTTGCGAACGACCGAAAAGAAGCAAACGTACAACCGTGCAGCAGCCGGATTGGATTCCGCGCGAGCCGCGAATTCGTCGCGCTTTGCAATTCCGCGAGGGCGCGCATCGTCGCGATGACGATAAATGTAAATCAAGGACAAAACGGTGCTCGGGCCGGTCTTTCGGCGGAACCAATTAACGCCGAACTAAAGCGGAGCAGTTCGTTATCGTCGAGTTAAGTCCGCGTAAAGTCCTCGGAGCTAAAGAGCGAGATGAACGCTCGGCAAGTGGACAGCGCCTGTGCTCGCCGAAGGAAAGCTGCGCCGACGCCAATTAGCGAGAGGATCCAGACGTTAAACAACGTAACGTCGGCTCGATAATTAATGAAAACTCGGCGTGCCACTCCGAACCCCGAGACTATTTACGGAAAAGTTTTTCGCATTCGTTTCGGTCGGGCCGGCGGATGACAACGGTTTCCCCGCGAGCCACGAACTTCGACGCCGGCTACCGGAAACACGGGGAAGTATTGCTTTCTGATGAGGCCGGCCACTCGAAACAAACGGGAAGTTGCCGAGTTTGAATCTAAAAAGGTTTGCTGAAACGAGCTGGCCACGGTAAACTCCCCGGCAAGGCGGTTTTGTATTCTCCGCGGAGCAAATATAGCGACTTTCTTGAGGACCTCCCCGGAGACTTGCTAAGCGATACTCTTGTTTCATAGAAACCGTCAAGCGTGCTTCTTTCTCCTTTTTTTCCTTTCAATACCGTACGTTCGCCGTGTACTCTCGTAATTAGTGAAGTTTGCTTAGGTATCTTGAATAGTGCCTTTCATCTATTTCGCCCGCTAATTAACCCGCAACCGGTGTTGTCCCACTTCGGTTGCATAAACAGTGACACGGGAACTCCGAGATTCGTAAATTACTTGATACGGTCGAGCCGAAATTTGTTTCTAATGTTAACTGCGGTTGTTGCACGCTTCTCGAGAGATACCTCGATATTTTAGCTGAGAATACCGTCGAGCAAGTTCGAGGAAGAAAAAGTAAAATTTAAGTTTGCGGGCTTCCTTCATTTATGAGGCACTCGCGAAAGATTCTGGCGTTCGCGAACCTTTTTTCTCCCCATGCAAGATGCACTGAAATTTTCAACCAGGTTCTCCATGTAATCTTTCCCAGTTTACTATTTATAAACTGTCGAATAATTTAGGAAACGCTGTATCGCAAAGAAACTTTTCTCGATCGTATTCTCGGCAACGGTAATGTTACAATTCGAAGTACTCGATCATAAGTTTCCCGATGCGTTCTCGTTCAGCACAGTTTTCTAGTTAACAATTTCATTTAAACTTCCGTTGCGTGAAGAAAAAGCGTTTTCAGATGTCGTTCTCATTCGCGCGCATGATTTCTAGAAGTCCTCGAAATTCTCAACTACTTCGGAGTTAATTTGTAACTCCGAAGGAACTTTCGAGGTAAGTACAACTCGGTATGGCGTAAAACTTCCAAGGTCTGGCGAGATTGAAACTGTTAGGAATGATTTAAGGATTTTCCGTCATACCCGAGGAACTGCTCTGTCTTTTTTTCTATATAGAGCAGCCGCTTTGTATGGCTCGAGAACAACTAGTCTACCGCTGAATACGGCATGGGAATGCTCAAGGTCCGACATGGTTCGTTATTAAAGGAATACTTTAATCAAGAAAAACATGCTGTACTCTTTACAGGGAAACATTGAGGAAACAAATTTTTTCGTCGAGTGGCTACGGTTGGCTGAGCGGTCGTTCGGCGCGTCACCAAAGTTCGTTTCGCGTTTCACCGTGTAATGTGCTTCGATTAGTCAACGTGATCCGTATTTTGATCGACGATCGTCGTTTCGGCGAGCGTTCTCCGGCAGCGTAAGAGTCTCAAGTGATAAATCGAGCGCGAAAGGCAAGACGAAAGGGAGAACCGCGCGCGCGGCCTGGTGATCGATCGTACGCGAAACGAGGAACGCGTACTCTAGAAAAGGAGAGCCAGTCCGAAGGCAGCCATGACCGTTTTCTTTCGTTGCGCCTGACCTCTGCCCGCTGACCTATTTTCTCGGTCTTCATGCCCTTCCCCTCGCCCTTTAATATCCCGAGGAGTCGCCTATCGACGACGACTCTCCTCTTCGGTATCGCGCGATCTCCGCTCGGATTCGCTTTCTTTTCTCGCGCTTTGTCGCCGGTCGACTTCTCCCCGTCGCGTCTGCGACCAATTGTTTCCCCGACGGTCGCGTTAAAAGCTCGGGACAAATTGTATTCGTTCGCCGGGTCGAGACCCGGGTCGACCCGCGTGTCGCCCGTTCTTTCCCCGCTTTTTGTTTCCTTGTCTCTCGCCAATCGATTCGATTCTTCGCCCTTCCGTCGCTCGTAAACCCCCGTTTGACCGCAACCGCGAACCGGAAAACGCGATCCGGCCGAACGAAGACTCGCCGGAGCAGTTTCGCCGGTTACGATCCAACGGATCCAGCTCGATCCCGCTCGACAACGATAAAGCGACCGCTACCCGCCGTCTCGGATATTGGATCGCGTCCGGTGATTCGTTTAAGGAATTAACTCTGGACAAGAGTGGCCTGCGTCTGTTTATTTCTCGTTGTTTTGCCTGTGGTCACCAGACCCATGGCCGAAGGAGAACACTAGAAACTGACCACCCTTGTTCCCCCGTTGCGACGAAAAATTTCCTGCACAACTTTACGAAGAAAAGTTCGACCGAAGAATCGAAGTTTAACCTCTCGCAGTCGGGCCCGTTTAACTCGAAAAACAAACTGTATTTGCCCTTGGTTGATCCCTTGCAGATCGTTCGAGCCTTGTGGTTATTCGCACTGCGAGGTGCCCGCTAGGAAAGTCGAAGGACCACCTTCCGTTTTGGAAGGAATGAAGAAGTTGCGAAATATACTTTAAAGTTGTTGTGTTTCACAAGAACTAGTGAGGCGTAGGTTTGGTACAAGCGTTAAAGTTGATAGTCTTGAGAAAGACTGATTCTATTTGAGTGATGTTCACTGCGAGATTGTTGTCCAAATTCTGCCTAACGCTTTGCGTTTAGAACAGGCTTATATACAGTTTTTTGGGTCCGGATGGGGCCCAATAGTGGTGTCGCTAGGCGAAAGGAAGGATGCTGATTGGCGCGCTAATGTCGAGAAAGCAGGGGTGTTTTACACTAACTGTCCCTCGTACCTGATCTTCGCGGGTCAGTGCCGGGGACGGAGTGTCGTAAAGTGGGCACGCTGTCCCTCGGCACCCTCATTTGAAGGGTGTTAGTCCCGGTAAAAACATTCTGTATTTATGGCGAATTGGGGATATGCAGGTACGGAACGAGAGTTATTGCTTTACGACCGGAGTTTCGGCACAAAAATTGTTAACATAAAAAACTCGCCCCGGCGGGCCGCTACAGAAACATTGCCTCCGACCTAGAATAATCCTATCGTATTAAATGTGTAGTAATTGGTTAGACACCAACATATTTAACGATGTAAACGATATTGCGAATAATGGTACACTGTTAGACATTGGCTGCGCGTGACGTAGGATCGAGACACGCGATCCACCGCGCGGCCCTATGATTGGGTGCTGCTCGCGTCGTCGCTAGATCGATGGTCGATCCGCCGTTCGCCGCGCTATAGGCTGTCACCGTCGGATCGATTATCGAACTGGCAATAGAATTTCTATTGGCCGATTGTTCGAAATCTGCAAGTCATCGATCCGGCGGTGAGAGAAAACCGCTCGCGAATCATCCGTCGTTGTCATTCGCAACTGCTCTATTAAGAAACGTCGTGCGTCGGTTGACCGGTTTCCTAAATTAGTTCGAATCGATCGCATACTTCCTCAGTAATTTTCCTGCTTATCTTTCTGGAATAAAGTTCCACCTTCGGTATAAGTTCTGTTTATTTTGCTCTGGTCAAACGTGTCGTTTGACCCGAGCCCGCTGTACACGGTGTTCATAGTTCTGTTACAAATTAAGCTGACGATTAAAAAATAAAGTGTCATCGTCCCAAATCTTCGTGCATTTTTCTTCGCATTCCGAAACAATTTTTAATGTTTCAAAAAATATATATTTTTCTCCACGCGCGTGAACAAGAATAGCCTTCTTCTATCTTCTTTAAATATCCTGGGCTCGCTCGATGAGTCACGTCAATGCGATTCCTGCGCGGGGACAACGAACTTTGTTTTCGCCCCTGGTTAAAAAGAGGAACACCGTGATTGGCGACCATGTTCCTGAAAGAACGCGTCGTATACCCTCGCTGGACACCGTGGAGGCAAACTAAATAAAGATCGCGGCGAAAGAATATAATCTAGAAACATTGATAAGGAATACATTCGATATACCGCCCTCCTCGCATCCGATATCGTTCTACTTCAGTCTTCGAATTTCATTTCCAGCGTACAGGTCTGCTATTTTTTCAGCACAGCTTTTTGAAATGTTTTCATTTGATTTTTTGCATTCGTCGAATTCTGCTTCGAGATATGAACGTGTAATACGCTATTGTTGTAAAATGTAGAACGAAATAGAGAGAGAGAGAGAGTACGGCACAGAAATGCCTGTTATTTGGAAACAAGGTCGTATCGAACATGTGTTTACGCGAACCTCCGTTCTCTTATTTTTGGAGGTTGAATGCTCCGGAACTGTTTACGTCAAACCTGATGTTATCAAAAGTCACGAGAACATATAGTAGGTAGGAATTAATCAAAATATTCGAGAGAGAGACAAGGGATCTGACTTTTGGTAAATGCTTCGTTGCAGTTCCCAGTTACTATACGGCTCCAATTAATTCTCGTACGTTCTTCGAAGTAAATACTCATTTGTTTCCAGATACAGTAAACTGGTATATTTTCCCTATAATAAAAGTTTTTGTTTAAGAGTGGATCGTTCCGGTCGGCGAATTTCTCTCGCAAAATGGAATGTAATGGCGGCGCGTTACCGTTAACGGTGCAGCCAGCTGATACTCCCCCGTAAAATAAGGATGAACTTTCATTTTTCCCTTCGTTGACCGCGAAGTGTGGTGGCAGCGGTACGTTTTGCGGCGGCCTGTTCAGATAATTCCTCGCGTAAAGACAATGGAGATTACGCTGTCGTAATAATCCTCGGTTGCTCGTTGGCCCCCGACGGTAATCAGCATCGTCCCCGGGTCGGTTCTCGGGGAGAAAGTAGTTGCGGTCGTTTATTGTCCGGCCTCGGACCGCTCGGAATGCCCGGGACTACTTGATAATCGACCTCGGTCAACCAGTTGCCGAGAGAGGAACTCTGTTACGGGAATCTTTGACGTGGAATGCTCGGCGAACCGGTGTTAGTAATCAGAAATACCAATGGGAAACCAGCCATTAGTAATTACCGTGAAATGTGCCCATAATCCTGACGTTATTCGAGACGGATCTATACACACCGTGCTTCCTCCTGATTTAGCTTGCACTATTGGCCGAAGGATCGCGTGACATTTTATGGCCAGCAATTACCGTCCGAATCGTTCATGTAGCTGAATTTACATTGCTCCCGATGCAATGCCCTTTGTCATTACACACATATCACGCATTTTCACTGTTCTCATACCTTTTGACACAAAATTTTTTAATCTACGATTATTTAAAATTGTAGAGACGAAAGAATGAGGACTCATTTTTAAAATAACACACTGTTCTAGACATTTAATAGCATCTTCCCGTTATTATTGTTGTACGATTCGATGAGGTCGAACAGTATTATGCGGTCACAACAGTATTATGCAGTCATAACAGTGTAGGGGTCAGTCGAGGAAACTCGAAATCGTTAGAAAGCGTAAAAAAACAGCTGAACACAATTTATGGTGTGCGTGACTAGACAAAGCTATTTTTGAGAGGACTGTTTAGTTTCAGAGTCTGCCAGGTTTTAGCTTTCGTTAGTTCGCCTCAATAGCGCATACGGATACCATAAATCGTGGAGGACCGAAGGACCTTCGACGAAACGGCAGCGGACGCCCGCGTACGGGAAAACCCCACGTGCGTAAGGTCTGGAGGAAAACAGCGTTAGTTGTAAGAGATTTTCCCCTTCTCCTAAAATTCATTTAGTATAAGAAGACGAGACGACCGGGACTTAGGGTCGTTGTTATCTGAGAATCACCCGAGTAAGTCGTCCTAAAACATTGTAAGAATAGTGGAGTTGCATTGTTAAAATAAATACTATTACGCAAACTAACCCGGTATACGGAACACATAAAAACCCTATAACAGTATTAAGGAAATAAAAATGTAAATGGGTCAAGCAGATTCAAGGAATGCAACATGGTTGAAACATTACCACCAAGTACGATTAAGAGATACCCCCGACTATTTAATTGAAGAAGCGGTCGGTTCAAGTGTACACATGCTCGGAACGTGAAGAATGTAGTAGCGTGGCAGCTCCCGAAACGATTTACACTTGTTTTGTACAAGCCACGCCAAAATGATGCCACAATTATTTTATTCAACGACGATTTAACCCTTCGTTTAAACGTGTTAAACCAAACATAAGTTTTGCATTAAACGGCTGATAAAAGAACAACGATAGAAAGAAGCGTGTAAAAATGATCGTGCAAAAAGATGAATTACGATGCAGCCAGCGATCCAACCACATCCGTAATTGGAAAAATCGCCGCAACGAGCCCGCGGTTCCTAAATCATCGCGCGCGTTTCGATTCATCGAAACGGCGTGTCGGGTGTTTCTCGAAAAAACGAAAAAACGCGTAACGATCTGACAGAAGTAATTGCGGCGATTCTGTTGCGGTAACAGTACATTAATCCGCGTGCATGGAGCATCTATTTCTCGGTGGGAACACGCGCTCGGCTACTAAACCGGCGGGCTGCACCGTTAAACGTAGTCGGCGGCGTCCGTTACCGTTTCCGAAAACAACAAGCATTATCTCTGTCACTGGTGCGGTTGATTACCTCGTCATAGCGTCACGCTCGTCGAGCAAACACGCGTCGCTTTGCCCAACGCGACGCGACTGGTTCCCGCTAGCCGATGGAATCTAGATCTCGATCAAAGTTTCCAGGGAAACGAGTTTCCTCGCCGTAAGCGTCCTCGTTGCTCGCTGCTCGCCGCTCGCCGCTCGCCGAGAACCGATTCCCTGGAATCGTTTACGTCGCCCCATGCCGGATTGAAATATATTTTCAGCGGCATGACAAAAGTTCCCGCGGACGAAGATAAATTGCGCGAAGTTCGCCGGCTCGAGCGCTCCTTCCTTTCCGCGAGACAAACTCGGAATTGGAAATGAAGATTTACAGTTGCCCGCCGTTTAACTATAAATCACCGGCGGCGATTTTTTCTTCCTCGGCCCCGCAAATAAGTTGTTCCCCGGGTCATCGGAGTCCCGAGGTCCGAGAGGCAATAGCGTTCATCGATTCGAGGACGCGCTTTGCTACTCGCTGATCCGGGAATATCAGGAATATTGATAGCGCCGGTTCTGAAGAATCCGTGGCTACCGATGGCATCGGGGAGGTCTTGGAGACCTGAGGATATCGAGGACACTCGAGTGTATCGAGAGAGTCGAGGACGTCCAGGGCGCTGTAATGGCGCGGTAATGGCGCGAGTATGCTAGGGGAGGACATAACAAATTTTGAAACAGTGGTGAAAGCTGCTGAGGATTTTAAAGATTTCTAATCCCACAACTCTTCTCACATGAACAGCGCTATGAGATACTGTTTGTGTAGAATCCTGCAGCTCCGGGTACTTACGTAGATTCAATCTCAAGAGCCAGGCAGTGTTAAATCGACTCCCAAGAGTTCGATGTTCACGTCTAGTGTATCGGCAGCTGAAATATCGAACTCGTTCGAAGGCTAAATGCGTCTACAGTCCTCGACGAGCTCTCCACATTACCCCTTCAGCATCTATTAACCTCAGCAAACTGCTACGATCCTATCCGACCGATTCATAACGAATTAATAAGTAAGCAGTTACCAGATTGTTAACAGTTTCGCGTAATGCTCGTGAGAATCGTTCCCAGGCCTTGCAGCAATAGAAAAAACGCATCGAAGAGCAGTAACACGCGTGTTACTCATTCAGAAGTGATTTAACGACCGGCTTTCGATTCTCACGTTTATCCGAGTCAATCACTGCGGCAGATTGGAAGACTGCAGATTGGGAACGCGATAAATGTCCGTAGACGTGTAAGTGCTTGAACGATCGAGCTGGTCTCATCGCGAAACGACCGGATTGCTCTGTGGTGGATGGTCCATCTCCAGGAATCCTTCGAGACGTTAGCATACCGAACGATTAGCGTGTCTGTCCGTACTGTGATTTCGAGACACGATTAAAAGTATAACCTAGAGAGACGAACGGGACACGGGATAATGTCAGGAATTCCAGTGTCTAGCTGCTTGTTACGCGACGAATGGCGCTCACGAAACCACTAATGATACGGCGCCGGTCAATTTCCAGTGCTTACACAGAGTATCAACCTCCTATTACCATCAACGAACGAACGAAGACATCGATCACCTCTTCCACGACGCCAGGATGAAGTCGTAAACACGTTTAACGTCGTGTCGAATCCTCTCTGCCGGATCGTAGTGGTTTCCTCTGGACGCATCTTTTTTCCCAACTTTTAGTTTATTCTTTGGACAAAGGAGACTCGGTTGCCGAAGCTACAATTACCGTCAGGGTGGTACACGTTTATTTATGTAACCAGTAGTAGCGCGGAAATTTTTTTGACGAATATCGAGGCGTCACGGTAATTGTAAAATAGGAACTGGCTGATTTGACGATGGTAGGTTTAGCGTTAAGCACTTTTATCGACGCTCGAAGTGTTTACCAACGGCACCGTGGTTTTTACGAGCGTTCACCGGACCCGGACCTCCGGCCCTGCATATTATGGACCCTTAAAAGTTCCCGTTCAGCACGATATCGGAGATCCTGCGCCGCGGACGAGTTAACATCCCAGAAACTTGGTAGCGCGCGAAGCACTTGGCGTCATCGGGGATCGTATATTCAGCGTCAGCGGGCATCTGCGTCAGGGGATGCGGGTTCTATTACGTCAGACGCCTGCCCGACAGAATGGCCGATGCGTTATTACGCTCCAGAAGAGAGCGACTGGCTCGTTAAATTACCATGAAACGTTTTTCACCACGGAAAACGGAGGGACTTGTTCCATCAATTTTGCGGATGAATCTCCCGATGAAAGAACGATCGTTTAAATGCTCCCACGTTTTATGATCAACGGACTCAAGGTCGATCGGAGAGCTCCAGGCGCGGCGAAATGAATATGAATTCTTCGGAAATTCCAAGTCGATTATAATTGGAGCTTGCTAATCGTTTCGCCGGGCGAGATAGGATTGAAATGAAACTTCTTTTAAATTCAACAGATTCGGGTCGAGCTTGATCTACTAATAACCGTGATAAAATTCAGTCGCGCAATTTATTGTAGATTGCGTTAAATTGTAGGGGAAGAGCTTGGGTTATGAGACGGGTTTTGTTTTTGGTCTGTAATCTTTTGCTCGACGAAGATATCAAAGAGTTTTATATACCGTTGGAAAAGTGAAGGAAATACGCAACTTTTATATGTAAAAAGTTTCGTGATTCGATGAACAAGTAAAATTTGATGATCAATTTTCCGAGGACATGTTTTTTGGCTTCCTGAAAAAGTGGCTGGGTTGCGAGACACTCGGAAAAATCAACTAAAAGTGATAAAATATAAAGTAAAACCCATGTAACTTTATGCAAAAATGAATTTTTATTTATTTGAATGACATTAAGCGACCAAAGGAGTTAAAAAGAATGGCAAAAAATGGAAAAAAAGCAAAGAATGGCGAAGAAAAGTAAAAAAGAAATATAATGAATGGAAGGATTCGATAATGATCTTCCTCTTCGTCATCCAAGTCGCTGTCATGATGTTTGCATGTGAAAAACGAACGTCTGCCCATATCGGCACACTTCAAATGAACAGGGCGCTGGCATGTGTTGCATTCGATAGAGTTGGCAGCGGTCAATTTTTTCGGCAAAAACCTTAAACAAACTGACTACGAAAGCTAAAATCCTGCCAGACTGTGAAACTAAACAGTTTCTTTCAAAAATAGCTTTGTCTAGTCACGCACACCATAAATCGTGTTCAGCTGTTTTTTTACGCTTAGGTAATTTCGAGGACTTCGAGTTTCCTCGACTGGTTCCTACAATGACTATAAATTCAAAAAATAAATCAAAACAAACGTTAAATGACAAATAAACACTTAATTCTAACGCAAACAACGATATTTGACAGTTCTACTTCGTTTCTAGTAAAAAAAACTAGTGTCTCACAACCCAACCACCATGGTGTCTCGTAACCCAACCATGATGCCATTCCGCATGTCACAGAAAAAACAATGTTTTTCTCGTATATGCGCAAAACTCAATATCGCATCGTAAAATGTAAGGAAAACACTAAATGAGAACGCATCGCGCTCACCTTTTTCAATTGATTCGCTCAACAAAATAATGTTTTTAAAAAAATGAGTAAAAGTTTTACACGATGTGTTTACACGCGATGTCCGTATCTAATATAAGCAACACGTCCATACACCTCGGTGCCAGCACAAAAACTAGCAGACGTCAAATCAAAAATTTGACAGCAGACAGATTGGAATTATCGCGATTGCGCGATGGATAAAAACGACTGTCTCGCAACCCAACCCGTCTCACAACCCAAGCTCTCTTCCCCTACATCTACCAACTCTACTGGTTTTATTTCGCCACACTGTATCAATTTAGTAGACACAAATGAATTTGTTATTTGAGGAACGAACGAAGTTAACAATAATAAATGTTGATGTTCTCGGCGCTACGGTTTCGATCAATTTCTACTGATAAATCAAAAAACAATTTTGCAGATTATCAAATAAAGTTAACAATGATTGGCGATATTTCTCTTTCGTCGATGCTACACGGAAACTCGCAGTTACCAAAACAACTATTTGCTTTCATTCCGAATTTCACGCAAATCCATGAAAATCAAAATTCGCACAAAGGTGTGCTCGCAAAGACAAATATCGTGGAAGAGTGGGGTGGACTTTCGAGAATCAACTTTGTCCGATGATTTCGTTCTAGACCAAAGTTCGAAACCTCTAACAGCAAACATTTGAATGCTAGGGCGAGCTGGTACCGTGGTACAAACGAGATTCTGAAACTAATTAATTCGTTCGAGCGTACCTTTCGAGCTTATCGCACCTGTTAGCTGTTATGACGTTGTTTTTTTTTCAACGTAACTGTCGCCCGAGGTTTCCTTCCGCTGTCGCTTCACCTGGAAGTTCGCGAGTGAAACAATTTTCGCGGACACGGTATCGGACGCGACCGTCGCGACGGTAAAAGGGATCGAGTTTGATCCGTGTCGTTTAACGTCATTCCATGGGTCCTATCGAGTCAGCAAGATTTCATCGTAAACGCCCCCGAGGATCGACGCGTTCGCTCGGTTCAGGGCTTATCAGAACCTCTCAACGGTCATCCCCCGGTTTTCCCTTCTCATCCTTTTTTCTCTATCTCTCTCTCCGCTTCTCTCTCTTTCTCCCTCTCGGTTACGTTCGGAAGACGGAGACAAACGGTCCCGAGATAAATAATTTATCCGAGAGAAGGCAGGCATCTCGTGCGGCAACGGTGTATGTTGCATTAAATATGAAATCCAATATAAAGTTCCGCGCGAAGAGCAGCTCCCGCCCTTCCTGAGCCCATTACACGGCTCCTACGCGGAAGTTTACGCGCGTGAAACGCTCCGCGTACAAACAAACCGTTAATTATGCTACAAATCGAGAGACCATAAAGTCCAGAAAATTGTAATGTAATGTAATGTAATACATCTGCAAAGAATGTTTTATCAAACGTTCATGGATTCTGAAGCTAAATTTCGTGTTCCACACCTTGATCGAGAAAGGGAGATCAAAATGATGTAATTTTCGATTATCACCGTTACATGCAAGTGAGCAGCCGGTTACAAAGTGTAACGACATAATGGATCCACTAGTTTACATTCTATCGAGTAATCGTGAATATTTTAGAACCTCCAGAGTGTCCGAAGCGGGAAATTTTATTACCGCAGCTGGAGACCATTAATAATCAATTATACGTTATTAAAATACACGTATCTAGCATAGATAAGTAAATCGGTTTTAACTTGTTTTCTAAATAATCCGCAGTTTACTGACGACATTATGATGGCATTAAGGACTGCGTCTCCTAGACAGACGACACTCGCGTGTGACTGCAC